>JARHVA010007932.1:0-20000 GCA_037957365.1 Torreya grandis | reverse complement strand
GCTTTATTTTTTGTGTCATCACATGGCACTTATCTTTGATTTTTACACACACTAGTTTTTGATTTCATGAGGGACCTCATGCATCTACCCTTCCTACTTGGGTGTTGTGATGGACATCATGCCCTATCCCCCTAAGTAGATACTTAGATTTGATGTTATAAAGTTTTTATTACATCTATATTTATACCATTATTCAATGATAGATATAACATACATCTTACACTACAAAATTTTGCTTAGATTGTTTTACATTATGATGTTATGTTTGCATATTGTATTGGATTATCATGTATTTATCATATTTACTCTGACTAACACATTTTTTAGAGATATTTATTTTGAGGATAGTTATTACATAGGTCAAAAAATCCCCTCAAAAGAGGGGGAATTCATATGGGTTTTTCATAGAGATCAAGTTCCTACATTATTTTTCACAAATCATTTTTAGCACACAGGATTAGTTTTAATAAATCAAACACAAGTGAGACACATCAAAAAATAATAACTCAAAAATTAGTTTAGAGACTCAAATTTTAGAATAGATAGACATTAAGACCCAAAATGGGACACTAGTGCCACATGGTGTTAATATTGACCACATGCCACTACTATCTAATAATACATCTTGACAAAATCACTTGAAGAGAAAAAATTAAGAATTTCATAGGCATATTTGGTCTCATGATAAAAAAATATAAATTATTGGGAGATGTAGTATTATTCTAATTAATATTACATAATCCTAAGTGTAATTTATAGATATATTTTTTCTTGTAGTGGTAGATAAATAGTCTCATAGGAGATGAAATGAAGTCACATTTGTGACTATAAATATTTATAATCTTCTTAATTTAATCTAAAAACCATGAATAAAATATTTGTATGCACCAAATTAATCATTTTTTTTCATTCCATTATTCTTGGTCTAACACTATTCAACACATACAAGCTATGTGGCAATAGAATTATTTTATTTCCCAAGTGTCTAAATAACCAGGTGATAAGATCAATTCACATGATATATTTCTTTATCCTTTAGCTCATGAGATTATTTTTTATCCCTTTCATATTGGATGTGTGGCTCCTAAATTTAATTATTCAATGGTAAGGGTGATCCTTATCACTATATCAATTATTTTTATGCTCCATTTCTAGAGTTTGTGAAAAATGATAAACTATTGAAGAAATTCTTTCCTATAATCCTTAATGAATATGCTTTTGATTCATTTTATGATTTTTCATTCATATCTATACACTCTTTAAATTATTTGGTTTATGTTTGAATATCCTAGGTTAATTTTATTTGTTTTGGATTAATTTGATCTAAATAGAGTAAAATGGAAATATTTATATTATGTAAAATAGGGTAAAAATCACACAAATATGAATATTAAAGGGTATATTCATATTTCACTTAGATAATTATAAATTTAAAAATCACTATTATGAGGAGGTACTGTTATATCATAGAATTACACCCTTATGGGAGAGTTTTTTAGGCTCTCTCACTCCTAGCTATAATATTGGATCAACCTCAGGTTGTGGGTATCTTGTAGTGAGGTTGAACATCTAGAGAAGGCCAACTTCCTCTTGGTAGATCACTTAAACTAATATTTTTTCTTGGAAAAGGGATAAAATGGGGTATAGGATGACTAATAAAACTAAAAGGGTGATACAAAAAATTTATTGGCATTCACATAAGCTTGAAATAAATACTCACTCAACATAAGATAATTTTTCTTCACATACCTCACAAACTAGCTAATTTACATAAGTATTTCATAAACTAGGATCACCAAACAATACACAAAGCAAAGAAGAATTTAAAAATTCATACCAATCATCCATTAATGGTGGAAATATCTCAAGTTAAAACTTGAAACTAACTTGAAAACACCTAAAAATAGGCAAGAAAGAAGGATAATGGACATGGAAGAACACTTCTTCACAAGGCCATCATGCACAAGCTTGCTAAACACAATTTAAAAGCAAGAGATAGGTGAAAATGATCTTTATTTATTTAAAAGGTATTTCTTACAAATTTTGATAGGGTTTATCCTTTTCAAATGAGAATATCTTACAAAAATGGGGGAGAAATGGGAGATATAGGAGGAAAGGGGAAAAGAGAGAGAAGAAGCAAGGAAATAAAACTCAATAAATGAGACACAACCACTATCCACGTATTATCACCCGCATTTGGGTTAATTATAACTAATCATTCCTCAACAAATTAATATTCATTAGTTTCACAAGCCTTCAAGCCCTCTCATTGGCTTAGAAACACACTAGAAGACAAGAACTTATTCAGTATGATGATGTCATGATCCACTAAGAAAGAAAAGTCTCCAAAGACTTTGAAATTTCATTAGATGCTCCACTTACCTTCTCAACCCACAAACTATTCTCCTTGGACTACTAAACCCCCTTATACTTGCTCTTCTAGAAGATGCTAAGTAAAAGTTAGTTGGCTTACCATTTTGTGCTTAAGTGGACATGGAGGCTAAGTTTCATGTTTGCTTTTTAATTCTAATTTATATTTTCAACTTTACTTTGCTCTTCCAACCTGTAATACAATCGATGACACCTAAAATTTTCATAGACCCCATTGATGGAGGTCACAATCTTGAGCCCCCCTCATCCAGTTGCCTTGAAAACTACTCCTAAGGCCATTTGGCACCCTAAAAACCACTTATGGACCTATATAAGACCTCTATATAACTACATCCTACATATGAGGAAGAAAATGAATATTTGGACAACCTTCAATACTTGAAATAATGGTTTAAATCACCATTAAATCTATAATAATGCATGAATATGTCAAAAAAGGGGGTTTTGACCCTTTAGCTCAGTTAGACATCCATGAAACCCTTGTGAAGAGCTCCATGTGTCATATAATGATGTTTTATGTCCCATTATACCTTTTCCATGTATTTAGACCATTTTTATCTTTGAAGTCTTACAAAAATAGACATTTTGAGCCATTTTGGGCCTTATAAGCACCCAAAAATGCCATATTGTTCTATAAAATAGGTTGGATGGAGTCCTATACACATTATAGGTGATCTCAAAGAAAATATAGACCATTTTATGAAACTATGAGTCCAAAAACACAAAATTGGTCAATAAACTCCTTTGCAAGCTCAAACAAGCACACCTTCAAGATGA
The DNA here is from genome assembly GCA_037957365.1 of Torreya grandis. NCBI lineage: Eukaryota > Viridiplantae > Streptophyta > Pinopsida > Cupressales > Taxaceae > Torreya > Torreya grandis. Next base: position 16,832 of record JARHVA010007932.1, on the reverse strand, counting down.
TTGTTCATGAAATTAATAAATAAATTACACCAATTATTTCCATGGATATCTATTAAATAGACCCATTCCATGCCCCTTAAATTATTGGGCTTCCATGTCAAAGGTATGAAAAGATACACATGTAAAGATGATTACTTGTAAGGTTTACAAGCATTCTAGACATGCTTACACTCTTAATTTTTTTTCATAAAAATAAATCCCTTAAATAACATAAATACATAAATAATTTAAATTATATAGTGTTATTCAAAATATACTATAAACACTTGGCCCAACTCTTCATGGTATGCAAGATATGAGCATTCGAAGAAGGGCTAAAATTGGGCATCTTAAGCCTGAAAAGCTTGAATTTATTCAAAAGAAAAATTTTAAATTTACAATAATATAATTTTATTGAAAAAAACTTAGTTTCATCTTAAACATCTCATAACACCTCTCCAAATGATCAAAACTCAACTTTGCCTTTTATGCTTTCAAGACTATCAGTGGGGATTTGAGCTTGTCTATAGGGTTTGCATAAATTTTGGAGTGTGAAAACTATAAAAATGTGTTTAATATGATTAAAAACATATTAAAATTATTTTCAAACACTCCCATAATATTTAAACCTTAAACCACATCCTAAAACTCCAAAAAGTATGCATGCATGAATAGTTACCATTATGAGACATAGGGGGACTATGTATAAATATCAGGAACTTACACTTATCATATTACCCTATAAATATTATTTATGGATATAATAGGTAATTATTACAAATAATAAAAAAAATTAATTCATTTTTATGTGTACTTTGTCCTGTAGACCTTTTTTACCAAACTTTACCTTGAGCTGCCTACATGCTTCCTTCATGCCAAAACTAATCTTTATTAAAAAAATTTCATGAAAAACCTAAATGTGATAAATTATATATGAAAATATAAGTTTTAAAAATCATATTATACAATTTTAATACCTCTCTAAATCCTAAACTCCTTGGCACCCAAAACTGACAAAACTTCATTTGGTCTCCAATGGTTGCCTTCTTGATTACTTGTGGACTATGTAAGAACCGTGGGAAATTTAATTATTTATATTAACTTTATTATGGAATTTTAATATTTTTTAGGTCATGGAGACCATTATTTCCAAATTTTGTGCTTTGACTCAACCTATAGATGCTCCAAAATGGCCAATTCCTCCATTGCATGTTCTAATGTTAATCATGATTTGACATAAGGTTGACTGTACTAAAATAATAAATATTTGAAATTTTAAAAATAATAAAAAAATATTTTTAATGGGTATATTATGTCTTAATTATCATATCCACCAAATTTAATGATAAGATCATGCATATTTTGGCTTGAAGGCCCATTTTGGCAAAAGCTAGTGACATGTGCCTGCTTAGTCAAATTTCACAACTGAGTTTTTGTAGAATTTGACTTGGTTTGATATATAATAATGTGAATTTTATTTCAAATTCTCATGGATATACTCTTTAAATGATTCAAATTTTCATCATTTTTCCTTCAACCTTCCATGTCACCTCCTCTTGACCTTGTACCCCTATAAATAACCTCATATGGTTGTGTATACAATGCGACAAGTGGACATTTAAATCAAAGGGAAATTTTATTAACATATGATCCTTATTTGTGCCAAGTATACATTATTTGACACATAATAACTACTCTTATATTTTATTGATGGCATGTTTTCCTCTCTAGTAATGCTTTGACTGTGCTTGGTTACTTGAGGTATAAGATTATGTATATCTATATGACCATGTCCCTGAGGATCATCTTAATCACATTGATAAGGTTAAGACATAATTTATTATTTAAGTGATTCCTTTATATAATATTTATAATGAAAAAAAATTTATAGGCCAAGATCTTATACTTTTCTTGTCAAGTTGAAAGCCTTTTAGCCTTAAGATAATTGTAGGCTATCATTTGCTTTATTAACCCTTGAAGTGATTCATTACTTTAGCTCCATCTTGATTTATTATTACCTTATTAACCCTCCATTGATGATATAATTTGTTTTTAGTCCCTTTGAATGAATTCTTCTTGCCAAGAAGTTGACAATGAACCCTCATGGTTATAGGGTTCTTTGAGACTGACTGTAGGCCTCATTATGAGGTGAAATGACCAAAAGACCTTTATAGTATCCATTAGATTATAATAATTATGACTATCTTCATAAAATTACCTCTCTCATATGTTCACAATCACCTTCTTCCAAGTATACCTCCATACACATGTACTTTATTGTATTCCATGATGATTTGTCCTTGTATAGACTAGGGCTATAGGTTATGATGCTAGTATAGAATTGATAGTAAATAAGAAGTGTGAATGATGATAAAAAAAAGAGTCCTTATTGAAATGGTTTTATGATCTCAAAACTTAATCATCCCTCTTTTGAAAATCAAATATCCTGGAGCCTTCCATTAAGAATATGACTGCCTTGTTGTCTATAGTTTGTCTTCATTAGGTACTCTTAATGGTTTTAACATTGGACTTGTGTGCTCTTTAAATCCTTTATTGGGGTTTTAAGGTTCATGTAATTGGTAGTTTATTTTTACTCTTTATTACCTTGATAAGTCTCTATGATCTTGTAAGTAATCACCTACAATTAGTTGTAGGTAATCATTTTTCAGGGTGAAGCACATTTGTAGGTAGTGGTGAAGGTCAAGGCCTAGTATTTTAGTTGTTAGCTATCCAAATAACACCTTGCTTGAAGGATTGATAGATTTGGATCTAAAAACTTAATTCCTAGACTAACATTGGAGTGATATGAGGTATGGGGCATAATAATTCAGACTATACCTCTAGATTTTGATGAGGCTAGCTCCTCTGTTATATCACTTTGCACTACTTACTAAACTACTAATTGCTGGGATGAAAAGGGGAAGAAGGAAACTGAAAGGGAAATCCTAATTTATTATTGGTGATACACCTATATTTTTGGTTCATCCACTCTATTTGAGCCATTAAAACACTAATTAGATAATTAAAGACTGAATCTATAACTCCAAATATATCCTATGCATCAATATTTCATGTAGAGGTTTTATCTGGTGATCAAATCCTAAGGAAAATGATGGAATATGCTTGATTCAAGGCACTACCAGCCACTTATATCCACTACAAGCTCAACTAAAAGACATCAAATGCTAAACATGGCCTATATAATCTAAAAAACTAGTAGCTAGGTGAGAATCAAGACTTGAGAAGGGAGAAATATCTACCACTTATTCAAATCAATTGACATAAACATGGTATACTAGCATAATGAAATCTGAAATAGTCATTTTATTTATCTAAAAAGGTTACAAAACTCAATCTTGGTAGAGTTTGATCATACCAAGAGAGGGATGGATCCTAAAAAATGGGTAAAAGGCCAACATGTATGGCAAAAGTATGAAAAATCCAAGATAATGTAATTGGAAATAGAAAAGGAGATCAACTTCCTATCAACCTAAGTCAAAAATCACTTTTTGATAGTTAACAAAAATCCTTTAGACTTATCCTTTTTTGAAAAACTTCCATGAAGGTCATTTTTGACATTGGAATAAGGATGGTGGACCCATCTTGGACAAGTCAAACTTATTTTGCATGAAATATACAACACATCTTGCATGGAAAATTCCACTTGAAATAAAGTTAAAAGTGCTCGAAATCCTTCATTGCATGATAATTGTCAAAAGTAAGCTAAAGCCTAAGACTAGTCAACTCCAATTAGCTCCTTCATTGCATGAAAAATAAATAAAGACTTTGAAGGAAGAAAATTTTCATGAAAATCCATGTGAATAGTATATAGGCAGCATTGAAACTCATTTTGAACTCCTTGATAGCCACTTGCAATGCCAAATTCAAAATTGAGTAATTGACCAATTAGGCCTATTAGGCCAAATATACCTAATAGCCAAAATGAGCACTTGGACTCCATGTAAAATACAACAAGATACCATTAAACCTATAAAAACAATTGTATTATACCTTACAAAACTTTTCTAATCACAAGATATGCAATTATGATGAGAAAACTCCCATCATTCAGTCAACAGGGTTGACTAGGCCCACTTTACCCCATTTTCCTATAGATTAGCCATTTTGATTGAGATATTAAGGACAATTATAAGGTGATTTATGATAAAATTAAGGCTTTAGGATGAAGAAAAAGTCTCAGGATTCAATATCCAATGATAGGATCCCATTGAATGCCCTGTACTTCATTTTCCATGCTTTTTTCCATAAAAAACATGATTTTTGCCATGATCCATATAGATCCATATATAAAATTTTCATTTATATAATCCTATTTGAGTTTAATTGATGTTTATAAATATTTCAAGTTGACTTATGGTGATTTTATGGTTATAAAATCAACTCTTTACAAAACTAGTTTTTTGAGGGCTTAGGAGGGTTTTGTAGCTAAAAATTAAAAATGATGATTCATGAAGTATATACTTAAAAATCACAAAAATATTTATATTTATATGTATCAAATTAACCCCCATAACATACTTGAAAATATTGGGTTCCCATGCAAAAGATATGCAAAGTTATCACGTGGAGGAAATCTACCTATGGGGTTTTGCTTGCATTATAGGCTACCTATGCTCTTAAGAATTTTTAATAAAGTAAATAACATAAAATTAACTAAATTTTTCATTAATTATAATTTCATATGTGTCCTAAATACATACTAATATATTTTGGCCAAACTCCTTATGTGGTGAAAGATACGAGCATCTGAACAAGAGGCTTAAAAGGATGCCTGAAACTATAAAAAGTAAAAAATTTCACCAGGGTGAAAATGAAAACTTACCCTTATTATAAATTCCTTAAAACATAATTATGGTATCTTTACCATGTTATATAAACACTCTAAAATTCCTTTTTTCTTGAAAAGTCAAAAAATACCTTTTTGACCTATATGTCTCTTTGCTTACAAAAGCATATATGAGCATGGTTTGCATATTATTTTGAGTTTTTAAACTATTTAAACGTCTTATTATTATGTAAAAACATCATCCCATTATTTTCAAACTCTTATCTATACTTATAAACCTTTGTGGCATTTCAAAATATTGTCTTCTCTAATGGTGACCTCAAAAAGATATGTTGATGATTGTGACAAAAGAGTGAGTACTTACACTCATAAAATTAATTTTAAACATCTATGGATTATTATTCAACTCATTATGACCTTACTCAAGAAAATTGGGGTTAAAATTCAATGTGTAGGTGCCATAATCTTCAAATTTGCCCTTTTTGCACGGTGTAATCATGAATTTAATTGTGTTTTCATGTTGTTAAAGGTGATTTTTCATGTTTGAACATTATATTGGGATTGAAATAGGATAAATATTTTTTAATAAACTAATAATTTTTCATTCATATTACCAATCTTCATTTATTCTCTCCTATAATACCCCATCTTCTTCAAGGGACACTCAACATGACTGTGTTTATCATTGTTTTAGGTGGATTTTGCATGAAAAGAAGTTATTTGATTGGTAAATAATTATTTTTTGTGTCAAGGAATCATTAATTCCACCTAAGGATTACTTCACATGCTCAAGATAATATATTAAACCTCAAACCATGCCTTTGATTCCTTGCACAGTTATGTTCCATACAACAGGCCTATAGCTCTTGCTTGATAATGACTTGGTTCTATGTTTTATGATAAATTGAATTTATATGTCCTATTTATGATATTTATTTCATTTTACACTTGATCCATAAACTCAATCATGAAACCTTCCCTTAGGCTATTGTGTCCTTCATTTCTCCTTTATGCTTAGAACATGCCTGTAATACTTATGGATGTAGGGTTTAACTTATTTAGGTGTATGACTATTTTGGTCTCTTAAAACCCTCAATTTTCCATTTTATTATGGGATAAAAACCCTATTGTTTATTCATATACATTTTTGAACATGAAAAATAAATTTACATCATGAAATTCATCGAGATTGTCAATTTGAACTCAAGACGATGATTGTATAGCTATAGATGCAAGCCTTAAGAGGGTATACTATAACATATGTTGGAAACCTCATCACGATATACGTCATCATCATGGTTCTCATTACACATCCCATTGAGCATATTATAATTAATAACTTTATCTATCCTCTTGGAAAAAAACCACTTTATTAGAACCCTTATTTGATTGTGCTTGTCTTTTTCAATAATAGTATGGATAGTGAAATGTAGGTGCACCTTGAGTATCATTTGATCCTATGTTCATATAAATGGAAAATATTTTTAGGTTCATGATGAATCACTTCATGAGATTCTCATTATCTGACAGTTTTCTAGGTCCTTAATCTCTTTGTTAGGTCTCATTGCCTCAAAACCCTACTTGGTTGTATGTGCATTAATGGCTAATTATAACATGATTTTGATTGTATTTTTTACCTCATTAAGCCTCTCTTGGTATTTAATATCCTTTGAAACTATGTTCTCCTCATTATAAATCCAAACTTAATGCTTGATGTCTCTTTACTAAATAGGCTCCTTGGAAAACATTTACTATTTTAGGACTACTAAGAGCCAAGTATGATGTTTAGTATGAACATGTAGGTGATGATATTGACCTTTTTAAGGATGTGTGTTTTAAGAATATATTATCCCTCTCTTCATGATCTTGTATACTCATTTCAATTGTTTCTAAAGAAACATCTTCATGTATCTGAAAACCTCTTTATAGACCATTATATCCAATCTTCTCTATCAAATTAAAAAGGTGACTATGCCTTTGAGTGGCTGTAGGTGAGGGTTTTATGGTTTGTATTTATGATGGTTTGGCACCTTTTACCTCTCAAAAAGTCTATCAAATATTTTCACTCTTTTTAGAAAACCACCATACTTTAAACACATATTGACTACCACCATCATTATTTAGAACAATACTTCCTTTCATATATAATTGACTATAGCAATACATTGTCCTTTGTACCGACTATGGTAAGCTTGGAGATGCTTGGAAATAATTGACATTACAAAAAATATTTAATAATATTTTTTCATAATGATCTATTTAACTTTGACAAGCTATCTTGAAGGTCCATTAGTCATCTAGTCAACTTATGATCATAGCCAACCCTCTTCACTATAATTTTCTATTAAGGGACTAACCGTAGGTGAGCATTTCATTCTTTTAAGGCCTCTTATGATTTTTTTATATTTATTTTTGAATGGTGATCACCCTTAAACCTAAAAACCTTCTCAAATCACCAAAACCATTGGTGATTACCTTAGAGTACCAATTTATTTTTATGACTTTAGCCTTCTTCGTAGCTATGTATGGAATGCTCACAAGTGGATGTAAGGTAAGATGGGGTTATAGGTGAGTTTTATAATAATTATGACTCTCCTTAAGACTTTAATTGTATTATTTAATATCATTTTTTTATATAATATTTTAAATATAGATGATGATGCTTTCTTGACATACATTGATGAACAAACTCTTGTCCTTATAATGACTACACCTATAGGCCTGTAGGTGGGTTCTAGGAACTATAGATAAATATTCCTAAAGTAAAATCATGACAAGTCACTTTCCATCACAAAAATATGATGATATTACTCACAAACAATATTTCCTCATAGAATTTACTCAAATCTTCTTGATATGCATTCTAGGCATGATTAACAACTATAAGATTCTTTTTGAGGGCTACATGTATCTATATTGGTGTCAGAGTGTCAAAATTGAAGGTCCAATTCACCTTTCTTAGATTTATGATAGCTTCCTTCTTACACAATGTATTTTTTGCTTTCCCTAAACCTTGAGGAAGGTCTCTCTCTCTCTCTTCAAATCTCCATTGAACCTTTATGTCCATACTTGACTAAGTTACTACTTATTGTGGGACCTCATCGATGACTATAATTATACCATATTGATGCATATTTCCTTTGACCATTCTTGAGATGAAGCCTTTATCAACCTTTGGTTCTTTTATTATGAAACAAGGTGATGTAGATGGATGTGAGGGTGAAATACATGAAGATGTGGATGAAGAATGTTGAAAAGACATGAACGGAGATGGAAAAGAGGTGAAAACATAGTGGGAAATATAGGATATGGTAGTGGTATGGTCAGGATGTGGATGAGGTGGAAAATAGGTGTGAAAGAGCATGTTAATACCACCTAAGGACTCATATATAGGCCTAAACATATTATTATCACACCACATAACTTTAGAGGCCATTGGAAAAGGGGAAGAGGGAGAAATTCAAACCTAGTTTTCTGTAAAAACCTTAAAATTTGTAAAGAAACATTAAAGAATTCTAAAATAAGCCTCTTTAGGTAATTTAAGAGCATGGAGATGAATTATTGATATGAATATTGGTGAACCTATGAGAAACCTAATTTCAAACATGAAAAACATGGAATAAATTAATGTTATGGACCAAAAAAAGAAATCTTGAGAAATCACTCTCTCTTCAACTATATAACTTATCTTTGCAAGCATGATATATTTTAGATCTAACTAGTTGTATTTGTTTTCTCTATTTTATCATAAAATTTGTGAATAATATCTCAAGGAGGCCATGGAAAGGAATCTTAAGTACCTAACATTCTAGAACAGCTTGAATTTCCTTGAAACTCTACGCATGTGAGGAGAAACTAAAGAAAACCAATTGCCTTTCTAGTTGTAGGGCTATAGAAATTGGACTATATTCAAATGTATGGTTCATGATACTAGATAATACAACTGAATAACCACTTTATCCATTAGGAATCCCTCTTAATATAGTTTCTTCACCCCAAAATTTAGATCTATACTCTATGCCAGTAGTCTATAACATCAGAAAACCTATAGGTAGGTCATTATATGCAAACTAGGCAAGCGCATGGAGGGGAAAAATTTTAAGCCTATAGGTCCTCAAAACACTATGAAAATCATGATGAATCTTTTATATTCCTTTTTATTCATTCTACCTGATGTGGGTGTATGGAATCCATATGGATCCATACTTTTGCTTGTGAAATGAAAGAAATAAACCAATTTTTCCAATTTAAAGCTAAGTTAAGCTTCCACCACCTATGTAAATGCATTAAAATGAGTTAAACATGATATTTAACATTAGAAAACAAGTAAAAATATTTATCCATGCTTTGGAGGCTAATTTTGGCATGTGGGAGCCCAAAATAAGCCCTTTTTGGCTTAGAAAATGCACTAAAACACATTTTCAAGTTATGAAACTTTGGAATTAGGCATAAAACATATTTTTGAATATAATAAAAGGAATTTAAAATTATTTTATGACCCTCTTAACTTTAAATTTTACATTTGAAGATGGAAATCTAGCCTTTTAGGTAAAATTATTCAATTTCAAGTTGATTTGAATGGGATAAGCAGTACTGGGAAAAGTTTTAAATTGTAAGGGTTGGTATTTGGCCTTATCAGGACAAAATACCAACATTTTTGGTGAGTCATAGGGGTTGACCAGATTTTTGGTCAAATAACTCATCATTTTTCATATGATAATGATAAATTAAAGCATAACGAGTTTGACTAGATGACTTTTTTGACTGAGAAATAGACTCTTTCGAGCTTTGTAATACCTTTTTATACTGACACAATAGGACTAAAGGAAAACACAACTAAACTAGAAATTACAGACAACTAACCTACAAAAAATAAGAAAGCAATGAAAGGGAAGTAGATTTTTGTTTGTGATACTCACTTATTAACATACAACAAACCTAGAACAACTAACCTAAATTAAGATGCTTTCCTCTAAGATAAAATGGAAAGATATTTGATGTACCATGGAACTTTGAAATGTATTTTCCATCTCTTGATAGATCTCTCCTACAACTAAGATAAATTGTATGCTCTTGTCTTCTTGATGGTGCAACTAGAATTCTAACCTCTAGTCTTAGGTACAATGATTGAAGGTATGGATTCAAGACCCAATCATCATGCTCCCAGATCTATGTAATTTACAATAACATCTTCAATCCTTCATATTTTAAGAGCTATTTATCATGATTATGTAGACTAGCTTGTTGTATCTCCTTTTTCATATCTTCAAGGTTGACCTCTAAGTGAGATGGATTTGATTTTTTGACTTCTTGAGTTGATTTGTGTTTAAAATTAGCTTCCAAAAGTAGACAAGCATTTGAAGATGATGAGAGAGGTTTATAACCATGCTTGAGATGTTCAAACATGTCATCTCCTAAGAAACAATTATTTCTTTCTTAATGGTACCACTTCTCTCAATGTGCACTAAACCAAATTTTAGTAAAGAATACCTTGAATGAAAGATATCAAACAAATATAAAGACTTTTTTTCATGAAGATGAAGTATGATTGGAAATTCTTCATTGTGATCATAAGGCTAAAAATTATCTTCAACTTCTTGTGCTAATTGGTACTTATTTTCTATTACTTTTGTAAGCTCTTCTTCTTCATGATGGATGGTAGCCATTATTGGATCAATGAGTTCATGAAAAACACCAACAACTTGAACAACTAAAGTGTCTTCCTTTTAAATGTCATCATTTACTCTCATCTAATCTTCAATCATAGCAACAACCTCTTTGGCTTCATTAATTTCTTGTGAAACTTGTATGATTGGATCAATCCATTCATTAACATTGAGTGTTTCTATGATGATGTCCTCATTATGTTAAATCAAAACTTTTTCATCTCCATCTACATCAGCTACAAATTCATCTTTTACTTCAAAAAGTATGGGTTTCTTCTCTACGATAGGCCTAGTAGCTCCCTAAAATTACTGAATAAGATTAGAAAAATCTAATGGTTATACCATAGATACCTGATTTTGCTCTTGAGGCTACTAAAATTGAATATTTGTCACCTCTTCTCTTTACTGAATTATTTCTTTAATTGCTTTCCATGATGGAAAAAACTTTGGTTTCTGAGGAGAAATGAGTGGAGGATGAGTTATCTCAAGTTTGCTCTTAGACTTATCATCTTGAATGATGCTTGATTGTTCCTATTTCTCACTTGACTCTTGAATATGATTCCAAGTCATGAACTTGGGTTTAAAAAATTCTTAAACTAGACTTGTGGCAGCCATGGATGTGAAATAAATAATTTGTAGCTACCATTAAATATTGAAGATGTTGATTTGTAAGCTTAATTTTCATAGCTAGATTAGCCTCAAAATAATGGATTAGATCACTATGGATTTCTTCCAAAAAAATTTAATATGTAGGACCATATATGATCTCTATAATCTAAAAATTATACTTCTCATAAAAAACTTCTTCAACTTTCTGAGACCTCTCTTGGATAGACTTTTAGGTAGGAAAGCTAGGCAAGGCTTTGTTTGACTCATGAGGATTGTGATAAACATTAATTTACTAATCATAAAGGTAAAATAGAATCTCTATGGGAACATAATATTGATTATGATGAGCCTAGGGTTTCTCATAAACCACTAGCCTCTCTTCAATGCTTACTATTATACCTCTAATGTCTAAAATATCAAAACTAGACTTTGAACGACCTTGCCTTATGAAAGTTGCAAATACCTCTTTATCCCACATCAAATTTGATCTCATGCTATAAATTTTGTATATGGAAATATCATCACTATATATATTTCCTATTGTCTATACTTATCATCTCTTTCTCATATCCAAATAGATCTTTCTTGAAGCTTGAGATGGATTAATTTGGGGCTTGATTAGGTTGATCAGGAGGATAACAATACTCATGACAGTGGTTATAAGATTGGTACGATCTTTCATATTATTTATAAGGCTTTGCATATTCATTATATGGTTGATATGGCTCATGATAGGACTAATATGAGTCATGAGGATCATATTAGAATTGTTGGTAAGGAGAAGAATGACAAAATTCTTCTCTATAGGTTGCCATGGCCTAGAAAATCATGAAGTTAAATCAAATTATGAACAAAAATGTACCCTTTGCCTTGAGATGAGGTCCAAAGGAGTACTATAAAATAGATATAAAAATGAATGTGTTATAAACTTGTACTCTAATAACTAAACTCAGGTCCCACCAAGCATGCTATAATTATTAGCTATATAGATAACACCCTGCTTAAAGGCTTGAAAGATTTAGCTCTAAAAATTTCATACCTGGACTAACATTGGAATGATCTAAGGTGTGGGACACTGGAACTTAGACCAAACATCTAGATTTTGATGAGTCTAGCTCCTCTAATGTATCACTTTGCACGGCTTACTAAACTATTGATTATTGGGATGAAAAGGGGAAGAAAGAAACTAAAAGGGAATCTTAATTTATTATTGGTGATACACCTATATTTATAGTTCATCCACTCCATTTGAGATGTTAAAACATTGATTAGACAAGTAAAAACTAAATATACAACTCTAAATATCTCATATGCATCAATATTTCATGTGGAGGTTTTATCTGATGATCAAAGCTTGAGGGAAATGATGGAATAGGCCTAATTCAAGGCACTAACTAGCCTCTTATATCCACTATAAGCTTAGCTAAAAGAAATCAAACACTAAAGATGACCCACATAATCTAATAAACTAATAACTAGGTGAGAATCAAGAATTGACAAGGGAGAAAGCTCTACCACATACGCAAATTAATTGACATAAACACACTATACAACTATAATGAAATCTAAAACAATCATTTTATTTATCTAAAAAGGTTAAAAAACTCTATATTGGTAGAGTCTAATCATATCAAGAGAGGGATGGATCCTAAAAAGTAGCTAAAATCCCAACATATATAGAAAAATCATGAAAAATCCAAGATATTGGCATTGCAAATAGAAAAGGAGATCAAATCCCTATCAACCTAAGTCAAAAACCACTTTTAAATAGTTAATAAAAGTCATTTAGATTTATCCTTTCTTGAAAAACTTTCATGAAGGTCATTTTTAGCATTGGAATAAGGATGGTGGGCCCATTTTGGACAAGTTAAACTTATTTGGCATGAAAGCTACACCACATCCTAGATGGAAAAATCTACTTGAAGTTAAGTTGAAAGTGTTTAAAAGCCTTCATTGCATGATAATTTTAAGAAGTCAACTAAAGCCTAAGATTAGTCATCTCCAATTAGCTCCTTCATTACATTAAATGGAAATAAATACTTTGAAGGAAGAAAATGTGCGTAAAACTCCATGTGAATAGTAGATAGGCATCATTGAAACTCATTTTGAACTCCTTGATAGCCACTTTCGATGCCAAACTCAAAAATTGAGTAATTAACCAATTAGGCATACTAGGCCAAATAAGCCTAATAGCCAAATTGAGCACTTGGACTCCATAAAACCTACAACAAGACACCATGAAACCTAAAAAACAATGCTATTAGTCTTGAAACAACTTTTCTCATCACAAGAAATGCAATTTTGATGAGAAAAATCCTACCATTCAATGAATAGGGTTGATTAGGCCCACTTTGCCCCATTTCCCTATAGATTGGATATTTTTATTGAGATTTAAAGGATAATTATAGGATTATTTATGATAAAATTAATGTTTGAGGATGAATAACAAGTCTCAAGATTCAAGCTCTAATTATTGGATTCCACTGAACTGCCTTGTACTTCATTTTCCATTTTTTTCCACAAAAAACATGATTTATACCCTAATCTGTACATCTCCATAAATAAAATTTTAATTTATGGAATCATATCTTATTTTAATTGATGTTTTAAAAGTTTTTAGGTTGACCCATGATGATTTTATGGCAATAAAATCAATTTTTTTCAAAACTAGTTTTTTGAGGGCTTGGGAGGGTTTTGAAGTTGAAACTTCAAAATGATGGTTCATGAAGTGCATTAAAAAAAAAAACAAATCCATTTATTTGTATCACATTTTCCCCCATAAAATACCTAAAAATATTAGGTTCCCTTACAAAATACATTCAAAGTTATCATGTGGAGGAAATCTACCTGTGGGGTTTTGCCTGCATTCAAGGCTACCTATGCTCTTAACGATAAAGTAAAGCCCCTAAACTGACCTATATTATTAATTAATTATAATTTAATAGGGTGTATAAAAAAATAAATTAAATCCCCTAAACTGACCTAAATTATTAATTAATATTAATTTCATAGGGTCTCTCAAAACATACTAAGATATTTTGGCCAAACTCCTCACGTGGTGAAAGATACGAACAATTAAACATGAAGCTTAGAAGGGTTCCTAGAATTGAAAAAAGTGAAAAAATTCACTAAGATGAAAATAAAAACTTCTCATACTTCTTAATTCCTAAAAAAATAATTATGGGGTCTATCATTTTATCCAAACATTCTAAAAATCCTTTTTTCTTAGAAAGTCAAAAAATGCCTTTTCGGCATATATGCTTGTTTTCTTGAAAAAGCCTATATGAGTTTTGTTTTAATATGATTTGGAGTTTTTAAAATTTTTAAAGGTCCTATTATAATGTAAAACCATCATCCCATGATTTTTAAAGTCTCACTTAGACTTAGAAACCTCTATGGTACTTCAAAACACTACCAAAACAATGAGTACTTCCACTCATCCAATGCCCTTGAAACTTTTATGGATTATTATTAAAATAATTATGACATTAAAAACCAAATATTAAGTCAAAATTCAATGTGTAGGTGTTAGAGTCTTCAAAGATCCATCAAATTTGTGCCTTTTGCATGGTCTAAGCATGAATTTGATTATGTTTTCATGTTGTTGAAGGTGATTTTTCATGTTTGAACATTTTATTGGGATTAAAAAATGATAAATATGTTTTAATACACTACTAATTTTTTATTCATCTTACCAATCATCCTTTTTTATCTCCTCTAATACCCCATCTTCTTCAAGGGACACTCAACATGACTATGTTTATCATTGTTTCAAGTGGATTTTTCATTTAAATAAGTTATTTGATGGGTAAATCATTATTATTGGTATCAAGGAAGCCTTCATTCCACCTAAGGATTAATTCACATGATCAAGATAACATATTAACCCTTCAACCATGCATTTGAGCCCTTGTATAGTTATGTTTCATACAACAAGATTTTAGGTCTTGTTTGACAATGACTTTGTTGTGTGTTTTATGAGAAATCTAATTTGTATGGCCTATTGATGATATTTATTTAATTTTCCACTTTATCCATAAACTGATCATAAAACCTTCCCTTAGGCTATTGTGTCCTTCATTTCTCCTTTATGCTTAGAACATGCCTATAGTGATTATGGTTGCAGGGTTTCAACTTCTTCAAGTGTATGACTATTTTGGTCTCTTAAAACCCGCACTTTTCCCTTTTATGATGGGATAAAAACTTTATTGTTTCTTCATATACTTTATGCTTTAATAGTTGTAGATGCAAGCCTTAAGAGGGTATATTGTAGCATATGTTTAAAAGTTCCTCATTATCTCCATCATCATCATCATGGTTATAATTATAAATCTCCTTGAGCATGTTATCATTGAGAACTTTGTATATCTTCTTGGAAATAACCACTTCATTAGAACCCATATTTGACTATGCTTATCTTTATCAATACTGGTACAAATAGTGAACTATAGGTACACCTTGAGTATCATTTTCTCCTATGTTCATAGAAGTGGCACATCTCCTAAGGTTGATCATGGCACACTTCATGCGATTATTCTTATCTAGTAATTTTCTATGTCCTTAATCTCTTTATTAGGTCTCCTTGCCTCAAAACCCTACTTGGCTATAGGTGCATTGATGGATAACTCTAGCATGATTTTTATTGTATTTTGTACCTAATTAATCCTTTTGTGGTCTTGAATATCCTTTCAAACTATGTTCTCATCATGATAAATCCAAACTCAATTTTTGATGGCTATTTTCTAAATAACCTCTTCGAAAAACATTTAGTGACTTAGGACTACAAGAGCCAAGTCTGATGTTTATTTTGAGCCTATAGGTGATGATATTGACCTATTTAGGGATATGTTTTTTAATAATCTTTTGCCCCTCTGTTCATGATATTTCATACTCATTTCAATTATTTCTAAAGAAACATCTTCATGTTTCTGAAAACCTATTTACAAACCATTATATCCAATCCTCTCTATCAAATTGGATATGCCTTTGAGTGGCTATAGGTGAGGGTTTGCTGGTTTGTATATTATGAGGGTTTGGCACCTTTTACCTTTCAAAAATTCTATCAAATATTTTCTCTCTTTTTTGAAAACCATCATACCTTAAACACATATTGACTACCACCATCATTATTTAGAACAACCCTTCCTTCCATATGTACCTAAATATAGCAATACATTATCCTTTATACAGACTATGGTAGGATTGGAAATGCTTGGAAATATTTGACATTACAAAAAAAAATTTAAGAATATTTTTTTCATAATGATCTCTTCAACTTTGAAAAGCTATCCTAAAGTCCATTAGTCATCTAGTCACCTTATGATCATAACCAGTCCTATTCACTATAATTTGATATTAAGGGACTGAATGTAGGTGAGTATTTAATTCTTTTAAGGACTCTTATTCTTTTTTTATCTTTATTTATAACTAGTGATCACCATCAAACCTAGAAAACCTTCTCAAATCACCAAAACCTTGATGAGTACCTTAGAGTACCGATTTCCTTCTTGACTTTAGCCTTTTTGGTAGCTATAGATGCAATGCTCACAGGTGGTTGTAAGATGAGATGGGGCTATAGGTGAGTTTCATAAGAATTATGAATCTAATTTAGAATTTAATTTTATGCTTTAATATCCATTTTTCCATACAATATTTTGAATATAGATGATGATGCTTTACTGACATACATTGATGAACAAATTCTCATCCATAAATAACTACACCTACAAGACTGTAGGTGGGTTCTAGGAACTGTAGATAAATATGCCTAA
>JARHVA010007931.1:525000-584340 GCA_037957365.1 Torreya grandis | reverse complement strand
AACACCATGTGATTGATTTCAAGTGATGGAATAAGGGAGTGTCCTAGAGTACCTAAGATAAAATAAGTGAAATATATGTCCCCATTTAGAGGTTTCAGATGAATTATCTATCTGTGTGCAAATCTCACATAACATAATACACTTCTCACTTATTTTCCTACCCATAACTTACACTACTTACGTAATCATGTGAAAAATTCTATATGAATCTTAATCACACTCCTGCACATAAGTCCTACATTTTCTTGTAGATTTTTGTACAACCTAATCATATTTATAACCTAGTGAGTGTGAGTGAACCAAGACAACTCACACTATCAAATTGGTGAGGTTAGATGATAAAATTCAGTCCAACATACAAACTTGGTAACATTTATTGATTGAATCACCTCAACCATACTAAAAAGTGAATCATCTATTACAGTACATTGGCTCAATATAGTCCATAAAAGTCTATCCTGGTGGTTGGTGACAGTCCCTAAAAAGTGTTTGAAATATGAAATTGATTTAATTTTTCAATATTAGGCACAACATCACATATCATTTTTACCTTAGATATGTCTCATGCTATAACTATGTATAACAATGGTACCAATGTGTACAATTCCACCCAAAAATGTGTATCTAAAAATTATAACTATGTAATTTTGGCCAAATTTAAAATGTGTAAGTATCGATGACATTCTTCCTAAGCATTGCCCCACTATAAATATGAAACTGAAAACTTATATAGGTTCTAATGTGGAGGAAATTTTTACAAAACATGTCCCCAACTATATGACCCCCAGCCCACCCCACCACCCCCACCCCCCCCCCCCCCCCCCCCCCCCCCCCCACCCCCACCCCCCCCCCCCCCCCCCCCCCCCGTTTAGGTGAGGGAGGATAAAAACTAGTAGTTACCTCACATCAAAAGAATAAGATAACCATATAATTGTGCATGAACCATGTAGTATATATAAGGAAATGTCTAACTAAATGTATCATTGAATAACATATAATGCGATCATATTAAGGCATAAGATCCATGATAAATATCATGGCAACATCTAAATAGCAAATAATACAAGCTCAACAGGAAACAAAGCACACACATAAGAGAACTCAAAAGATTGTCAAAATAAAATTGTCCAAGGATACCATAATCAAGGGGCATGTTCAAATTCCACACAATCAAATGGACATGACTAAGTCATATGTCCAAAAAATCAATAATGACATATTCAATGTCAATGCAATAAGAAATGACATATTCAAATGTCAAAGAGGTAAAAAGGCAAGTAGGCTGCAAACAATGAAACATATTCAAATGCTCAAAAAACAAAACAATAGAAAGGTAAGACACTCAATGAAGCACATAAATGAAAACATAAGCAACCAACATAAAAAAATCATAGCAGCCTATGGATCAAATTTATTAGCAAAAAATTTCAAGTACATAACATATCATGTACACAACAAACAATATAAGCATGGATAAAGTCATGTATAAGTACATATAATCTCAAACATGATAATTTAAAGTGACCATAGAATGATATAACCTAGATCTATCATGATCATAGAGGTGTTATAAGCACAATCATTGAGGGGTGGGGTGGGTAGGGGAGGGGGCTGCAGGTGAATAAATGGCCTTAATACTCTTTTAATTTTAATTTATCATTCATTCATTACCGTTCATCAAGAAATATCAACCCAATGTACATAAGCATGAAGGAAGCATTAATCAACCAAAATAATGCATAAACAAGCATAAAATATCATATAAGTGAGAAAACCTCATGGGGAATAAAACCCACTAAAAAAAATCTTGGATAAATAGTCCTATAAATAAACATGAATCAATCCCTAATTCATTAATCACCCAATTGGCTTTAACAAGCACTAACTTTCAAGGAGGTACCAATCCCCTTGTTGATCAAGCACTCACTTAATCAAAACTTATGATGACTCAGCACCCACTCAACCACCAATTATTTTTCCACCTTTTATTTGATGCTTATCAACACCTGATGATGGTCTTCTTTCTCTCTCTCTTTCTTCTTCTCTCTATGACATCAATGTCATACTCAATCTTCTATCTTCTCTCTTTACACATCAACTACCTCATCATGGCCTTATCAACATATTCAGGCCTCTAATATACCTCTACTCATCTATGATAACCTCATATAATTATTATATTTTTCTCTCATTATGAAGGTTATCTTAATCAAAATCTACCTTCATGGTCTTTTCTTTGACACTCATGATCATATTCAAAACAACCTCTCACCCAAGCAAATATGTCATTGCTCAATGTGTCCTCTATCACCTTGATTAATTCACATAGGCACTAATATTAATATACATACACATTTTTATATATTCATTACACCCATTTTATGGTCCACATGACCTCCTCTTTCTCCTCTTTGTGCTCTTTTATTCTCTTGCATACGTACTTAACTAACACACACAAATAGGCCTAAAATTGCCTTGTACTTATACTAGTCTCTTGATCTCATACATATTGGTCAGCCATATATTTTTCACACTTATATTAAATTTTAATATGTCATAAAACATGTTTAAAACATTAATCAAGCAATACATTAGGTCATCCATAGCTTAATAGACCAAACTCTCGTTTAGGCCTTAAGGAGACCTAATCCCTTTAGGCTTTCACTGGAGCATGTTACACTTAGTCTTTATTTCAATGCTTAAAAATTACAAAAATAATATAAACACCTCATATTTAATTCAAATATACCTTATTCAATTTCACTTTAGGTTCAAAACGCCTTTTATGCCCAATGACCACTTGAAACCCTTCTCAAAACAATGTTCACAATAGGCCTGTGTATACACAGAAAATCTATTCTGAACAACTAAAGCATAAACTCATTTTTACAAAAAAATATGAAAAAAAACCACATATAAATAATACTCATGACCTAAGGGTCATCAAAATCTTCATTATATTATTCAACTCAAGGTATACAAGCTCAAACTCTTCTTTGCAAGATGTTTACTCTAAACTACCAACTGGATTCAAAATATAGTAAAGGAAACATGAACTTATGACACCTAAAGTAAAAAATTAAATGTCTTAAAATGAATTAAAATTATATAATAACATACTTAGATAAACCTCAATAAAAAATATCATAAGCAATAATGGTAATTATTGGTTTTGCAAACCAATTTGTTGATATTCTCTCTCATAGTCTTTACTCAGCCAGATAAGCCATTTTGGTTACAATATTCCAACCTCTTACACTAACTTAAAAGATTATAAAAATAATGGATATATAATTCAAGTCCCAAAAAATATAATTATGTGCATTAGATATGTCAACTCATGGCATAGAGTATCAAATCCATCGCTGTAACTTGCTTACCCAAAACTGCTAGTTTGCCTTCAAGCCCAGTTATGGTGATTTTGAATTTCAACAGGTGTAGATATATTAAAAATCTATTGATTCATGTGGATTATATTATATGATCATTATATCATTATTAGATAGGTATATAACATGGTCATATTGAAATATTTGGTCTTGCAGACTAATCTCACAACCTTGCACCTTCATTGTCTCATATTCACTAAACAGGTCAACTTATGAGCAACATTTTCATCATTACCACTGAACTCAAAAAAATACATCCAAAATGAACATGTATTATATGTCTTGAAAAACATCTCCATGAACTTGTGTTCATCCCTATTCCATGATAACACATCTCTAATTAACTTCTCACTTATGCCTAATTTTCTCAATGTTTGCACCACTAGGTCTATTAGCGACCGGTCAACTTGTATGACCAGTTTAACACCCCTAATGGCTAGAACCTATACATAAACCATCATAGACACAAAATAAAATTCTCACACTTTTTCCTCCAATAATTTGCATTCTTTGACTTGGTCAACTCTATCTTCTACAATAATTTTAATTTTTTGATAAACAAGGTCTTTCCTATAGGGTCCACTCACTCTCATAACAAACCAAACACACTTGGAGGTGCCTGAGAGAGTTGAAATAAACATCCAATAGATTTTATATCCATACCAAACCATTTTTATCACTTTATAACAATCTATTTCACATTAGGTTACTATTCAGGTTCTTTCAGTGTTTAAACCATCTCATACTCTTAATAATCATTCATAAAGATTAGCCCCTTCTTCTAGAAACCAATGCTTGAAAAATTTAGATAGAAACCTTCCCCATATACCATTTATATCTTAGGTTCTCATCAAGAGGTTACACATGCCAATGAACACTTGAAATTTCTTCTCAGGTTGAGAACCCTTCATTTTGTGCACATGAGAGACCTCTAAACACTTTTTCTTGCCTTAACCTTCAATTTTTTTCTAAAATTTGGTCAAACACTTGATACAACATGACATACCTTTATCAATGCACACATACTCATACTTGTCTTAGAAACTGATCTTGATACCCCATTTGGCAAATATCCAAGATATCAACACATCATATACATGTCACACAACCTCTTACCCTGCTCAACCACTTCCATACATACTTCATATGTTTTGAAAATACCTCATGACACCTTATTAGGTCAAGTATGATCTATAAATAGTCTAGTAACATGCTAGTTTTATAGGTCCAACCCTTTTAGGCTCACCTTAAAACTAACCTGAGTGCTCTAATGCTTCATATGCATACTCAAAAAAATCTATACAACCTCTTATGCCTCTATGCATCCATCTCACTAGGCCACCATGATCGTTCATGTACTGACCAATGTCATGACTGGACTTATGAATTACCTTGTATTCAAATACTAGTACTTTAATACATGCTTAATTTGACCTAAAAATTGACATCAACCTCATAAGAATCATCAGGTTGCCTTCAAATTATTTCTCAATAGAGAGAGATTATTGTATCATTTTAGACTATTAATATGAATAGTGATGTCTAAAAAAATATATCTAAAGAGGGAAAATCTATATATGTATAGTAGATATCTTTGGAGTTGCTATATTAATTTGTAGAGTACAACTGGGCATCTTTGAAGCATGGATGGATAGGTCTTTGGAGCTTTGTCAGAACATTTTTGGAGCTTCATAGAAAAACTTTGAAGCTTGACTAAGGATCTTTATAGCTCTTGATAATTGACACAAGGATCTACTTATTAAGTACTTGTCCTCAAAAGGCATGCCTTTCAACACTTCTAAAGGATTATACATCTTACACTCGAGCCCATACAATTATATATGAATTATCATATACCTAAGCTCACTAACTTCACTATGCTACCTGCACATACTTTCTCACAAGGTTTAGAACAAGAATTTTCAAGACACCTTGATGCCTTGACCTATTCCATCCATGTTATGACCTTAACATAACATCAATCAAGTAGATATGAGACACTTGGACCTATACCTTTCTCTCACATAGAAATCACTACATACTTCAATGATCATAAACATGTCACAACATACATTATGAACTGGCCTTGCTCATTTATACACCATACTTATCTAGACATCAACTTCATTCATCATGTCTTCACAATAACCTTGTCATATCATGATCACATGTTCAACCATAAAATAAGACACACACACTAAAATTAATCCTATTAGATTGACATCAATGATGACATTATTATGACAAACCCCCCCTTTGTCATTCGTGGCAAAACACATTATAGTTTGATCAATCTTTTCTCCCTCAAACTTGTCTTTCTCTTACTTTGACATTAATGAAAAAGGGTCTTCCATAAACAACTTATCTAATCTTTGGACTTGAATTTAAAGAAACAACATAATTAAATGATGACCAAGTATTCACCTTAGGCTCATCAATTATTGTATATACCTTCTATAAACTCTCTTTCTCCTCATGAGTAGGACTCCCTCTTAAATACATTAGATAACACAAAATCTTCAAAAACTATGGCAACGACTTATGGAAACCATTCACAAAAATGTCTTTCATGAATGACCTCACTCATGACAACTCTTTCATGCACATAATCACTACCATCTGTACTCTACCAATTATCTCAATTCACTTTTGATATCCACCTTATGCAAGATGCTCTTTGATATCAATCTTGATCACTAATTAGAGAAGATAATGTTCAACAATCTCACCTTGAAGATATCACTCAAGATGTTATTATCCATTCATACATTGTGAAAACAATCTCTTATAATATTATTTGAGATTAATAGGCCATATCTGATCCATATACATCACGATAACCCTTATTCTAATATTTCACTATTCATCAGGACTATAAAACACCTAGTTCACTATCTGTCAGACTTCTATCTTGCTTGATCACCTTCACCTCACACAAATAGGGCATACTAAGCATATAAACCTATGACACATGACCCAAAGGTCATATTGAAACACCTAGAACAATCACACTTAATGTCTATGAGCATAAAACATATTTGTAATCAATGCTTGTACATTATGTCAATTAGGTCTGTCGGCTATCAAAGTATTGTTCCAAGGGAACAATCTAGTCTTTCATACTAAATAAAATATCACTTATTTCATTTTATAATTACATCTTTAGATGTTATTATTGCATCAATATTTCTCCTTCATGTTTCTCAAGACACTATAGCACAGACATCATCATGACACCTTCCTTGCATCATTCTATCAACTAGATCTATGCTTACATGCTTCACTATGATAGACCTTTTCCATAACTTGCCTTCTTCATGATATTCAAATTGAGATAATATAATATGTGCATTGGTCCTTTATGACCTTAAGGTTATTTTTATGCATATAGAACACTCAACTCGATATCATAACTCTCAATAACCAAAATCATGAAACATTTTAGAGATCATTCTCTCCCTAACTCTATGCTTACCCCTACCTAGATAACAAAAGAAACCACTCTCTTGACAAATAACTCAAAGCCACCAAGCTCTTCTTTAGAGCAAACATATATCAATCAATACAACAAATCAATGAAGAAGGATCATACAGAGCTACACAATCATGCTCACTCTTTGTCTTCTTAACTTTCTCACCATATAAATCAATAGTACACATAGACCATCTTCAACATAGATCAAACACCTTATTACCAATACTTACCTCTCAATATGTCAAAATATCACACTTCCATCTTAGACTAAACAATATTAAACATGTATTCATGCCATATAATAACTTTCAAAGCTCAACAATCATCCACCATGCTTCCACTTACTAATGAGTGTCTCCATGAAGTTTAATGGAGTCACCTCTTTACATTATGGGTATTTAGAACAACATAAATTCAGAATAGTTCCAAATATCCATACTCTCACAAGATTGAATATTCTTCAACATCTTTCTAGGCTTGACCATCAACTTAGGCTTGAAGTTTGACATAGCTTCTTCATCATCCTTCTAAGCTAACAAAGAATACTCTTGGCATTATTTCAAATATGACTTATGTTCTATATTAACAAATAACTTACCTTGGTTTATGATTTGATCACGACTCACCTTTTCATCCTTATTCTTCTCAATCTGAGTTGATACCAAAAATTCTTGGCATTCTACCTTGGTAATTATATCATCTTGATCTATAGGCTGATCATGACTAGTTATCACCTTCTTTGGTCTCCATACTAACATTTTGTTATGACTTAAGGACTTATTCAATCTGATCTTATAAAATCTTGTAATATGCCCAAGACATTGACACTCATATAAAATAACCTTACTCTTGTTAGACATACCTTTTGATTGATGTGTTATGTGATCTCTTCTTTGCCAATTGCTTCCTTTGCCATAGTCCCATGAAAAATCATTCTTGGGTGGCATCCTTTTACAGTCCTTTGCTTTATGTCTATACTAATAACAAGCAAAACATTAACCATTGAAATAATTTAAATACCTCATGGCATTAGGTTTTTCTAATATAATTTATCTTCATTTTTAGGTTGACCTTCTTGTTCATATTATCATTCTCCTTGTTCCCCTTTTGATCAACTTTGAAACCAAGACCTGCCTTATCATTACCAAAATTTTGACCACTTACCATGTCATCTAGATCCATAGTGATCTTTTATAACTTCTCATAGGTTTTCATTTTACTCATTTTGTTTACAAGATTCTCATGCTCAACCTTTAAAGAATATATCTCTATCTTCAACTAATCATACTCAGCTTCTTTTGATCTAAACCTTGCATTGACATCCTCTATCTGATTCGTAACATCCTCTATCTGATTCGTAATATCCTTGATAGTCTTCTTTTGATGCTTCAAATCATCAAGGGAAATTATGAGATCAGATTTAAGGTCTACTTCAGCTTCTCCTTCTTCACTGACATAGTATAATTATTCATAATACATTTTTTCTTCTTGTTGATCACAAGACATTTATTCTTCTTAGGATCATCTTCAAACTAATATACTTGTCTTCAAAAGGAGGCTCTGATACTAGTTGTTGGAAACATAATTACTAAGAGTGGGGGTGAATCGATGTCCTTAATCCTCTTTTACTTTCACTTTATTATTCATTCATTACCATTCATCAATCAATATCAACCCAATTTACATAAGCATGAAGAAACCATTAATCAACCAAATCAATGCAGAAATAACCATAACACATCATATAAGTGGAAAAATCTCATGGGGGATAAAACCCATTGAAACAAAGATTGGAAAAATATTACTATAAATTAACGAATCAATATTTAGCTGAGCACCAACCCCTAATTCACCAATAATCCACTTGTCTTTATTAAGCACCAACATGCTAGGAGGCACCAACCCCCTTGTTGATCAAGCACCCACTTAATCAACACTTTTGATGACTCAGTACCCATTCATCCACCAATGATTTATCCAAATTTTATTTGATTCTTATCAATTCCTAATTATGGTCTTCTTATGCACTCTCTCTTTCTTTTGCTCTCTATGACATCAATGTCATACTCAATCTTCTATCTGCTCTCTCTACACATCATCTACCTCATCATGGCCTTATCAACATATTTATGCCTATAATATACCTATGCTCATATATGATAACTTCATAGACTTATTTTTTAATCCTTTAATTATTAAGGTTATCTTAATCACAATATACCCTCATGGTCTAATCCTTGACACTCATGATTATATTCAAAACAACCTCTCACCCAAACAAATCTGTCATTGCTCAATAATTTCTCTATCACCTTGATTAGTTCACTTAGGCAATGATGTTCATATGAAAACCTCCTATTAAATATTCATGACACCCTTTTATTTTCCATATGACTTCCTCCTACTCCTCTTTTTTCTCTTTTATTCGCTTGCACACATACTTAACTAATACACATAAATAGGCCTAAAATTGCCTTGTATTTATACTAGTCTCTTGCTCTCATACACCTTAGTCAGACATATACATTTTCACACCTAGATTATGATTTAAATAGGTCATAAAAAAAATTTCAAATATGAATAAAACAACACATTATGTTGGCCATATATTATTAGACCAAACTCTCATTTAGACCTTAAGGAGACCTAATTCCATTAGGCTTTCATTGGAGCACGTTACACTTAGGCTTTCTTGAAATGCTTCTAAAATACAAAAATAGTAGGAAAACATTGTATTTAATTCAAATATAACTTATTAAATTTCAATTTAGGTTCAAAACACCTTTTAGGTCCAATCACCACTTGAACCCCTTCTCAAAACTTTGTTCACAATAGGCCTATGCATACACAGAAAATCTATTTTGAACAACTGAAGCATAAAATAAATTTTTACAAATATACATGGAAAAAATAAAATATATATAATACTAATTACCTAATGGTCATCAAAAATTTATTATATGCTTCAATTAAATTTATACAGGCTCAAACTCTTATCTACAAGATGCTTACTTTGAACTATCAATTGGCTTCAAAACATAGTCAAGGAAACATGAACTTATGATACCTAAAGGAAGACATTAAATGTATTAAACTAAATGAAAAATTTATTATAACATCCTTATATCAAATTCCACAAAAAATATCAGACTCATTAATGGAAATTATTGGTCTTTCATACCAATTTGTTGATCTTCTCTCTCACAGTCTTTACTCAACCAGATAAGCTATTTTGGCTTCAATGTTATAACCTATTAAATTGAATTAAAATATTATTAAAAGTATGGATATATAATTAAATTCATAAAAAACATCAATATGTGCATTATATATGTCAAATCATGGCATAGAGTCTCAAACCCATCACTATAACGTGCTTACCTAAAACTATCAATTTGCCTTGAAGACCAATCATGGTGATTTTGAATTTAACACCTATGTATACATATTTAAAATATTATAATTCATGTGTATGATACAATATGATTATTATATAATTATTATATAGGTATATAACATGGTCATATGGCAATATTGATTCTTGCAAACCAATCTCACAACTTTGCACCTTCACTGTCTCATCTTCACTAGATAGGTCAAGTTCTAAGCAATATTTTCATCATTGCCAGTGACCTCAAAAATATATATCCAAAATGAGAATTAATTAAATGTATTCAAAAACATATCTATGCACTTTTATTCATCCCTACTCCATGATAACATATTCCTAATCAACTTCTCATTTATGCTTGGTTTTCTCACTATCTGTACCACTAGGTCTTTTAGTGACTGGTCAACTTATATGACTGGTTTAGCACCCCTAAGTGATATAAACTATATATAAACCACCATGGACACAAAATAAAAATATCATAGCTTGTCTACCAATGGTTTTAATTCTTTGACTTGGTCAACTATATTTGTTATAGTAAATTTATGAGAAAAAATGTCTTTCTTGTAGGGTCTACTCACTCTCTTGACAAACCAAACACACCTGAATGTGCCTAAGGGATTTTAATTCAACCTAAAATCTATTTTATATCCATACCAAACCATTTTTATCACTTTAAAACAATTTCTTTCACATCAGGTCACTATTAAGACTCTTTGAGGGTTGAAACCATCTCATAGTCTTAACGATCATTCATAAATCTTATCCCTTTATTCCAGAAACCAATGCTTGAAAATTTGAGATAGGATCCTTCCCCATATATCATGAATGTATTAGTTTATACAAAGGTTACACATGACAATGAATAATTGAAATTTCTTCTCGGGTTGAGAACCCTTCATCCTGTGCACATGAGAGACCTCAAAACATATTTTCTTACTTTAACCTTCAAATTATGACCTAAAACTTGGTAAACATACTTGAAACAACATGACATACCTTTTTAAATGTATAAATATTTACACTTGCCTTGGAAATAGATCATAATACCCCATATATCCATTATCCAAGATGTCAACACATTATATACATGTCACACAACCTCTTACCCTACTCAACCACTACCATACATACTTCATATTTATTGACAATACCTCATAACACCTCATCAAGTTAGGTAGTGTCTAGAGCTATTCTAGTTTCATGCTAGGTTTGTAGGTCCTGCCCCTATAGGCTTACATTAAAACTCACCTAAGTTTTTTAATGCTTCATATGCATACTCAAACAACTATATACAACCTCTGATGCCTCTATGCATCCATCTCACTAGGCCACCATGATCCTTCATGTAGTGAACAATGTCATGACTAGACTTCTCAAACACCTTGCATTCAAAGACTAGTACTTCAAAACATGCTTACCTTGACCTAAAAATTGACATCGACCTTAGAAGAATCATCAGGGTGACTTCAAATTCTCACTCAATAAAGAGAAATTATTGAATCATTTTAGACTATTATTATGAATATTAATGTTTAAATAAGATATCTAAAGAGGGAAGATCTATATATGTAAAGTATATATCTTTGGAGTTTCTATATTAATATGTAGAGTACATCTAGGCATCTTCAGAACATGGTTAGACAAGTTTTGAAGCTTCATTGGAATGTCTTTGGAGTTACCTGGTAGATCTTTAGAGCTTGACTAAGGATATTTATAGCTCTTAATACTTGACACAAGGATTTATTTCTTAAGAACTTATCCTCAAAAGTGTTATAGGTATAAACCACTGGAAGGGGGAAGTGAATTAGTGGTCGAAAACAATCCAATTTAATTTTGAAACCCTTCAAACACTTAAGCATTCAATAAAACTATTCATGAAGCATTCAATATGTTTATAGAAATGAATAAATAGATAATTCAAGATTACACACAAAACACAAGATATATGTGGGAAACCCTCTTGGGAATAAAACCCACTCTCAAGCCTACAAAAACATGGACTACTTGTCCTATAAGAAGTATACAAACATGATACTTTAGTGAAACACCTATTCCACAAGGTTAATTTAACCCTAGGATGGTCATGTACTTATGACCAAACTTTAGTGAAACACTTTTTCCACAAGGAACACCTACCCCTAGGATGGTCAAGTCCTTCTAACTATACTTTAGTGAAACACCTGTTCCAAAAGGAGCACCTGCCCCTAACATGGTCAAGTCCTTCTGACCTAGATGTTGAGCACCCTCCCAACACTTATGATATGAACATATACACCTTTTAATTGATGTCTTCACCACCTAATGATGTACCTATGATTTTATAACCCCTGAAAAACACCCTCTCCACTTCTTCACACACTCATAAACATCCAAACCCTCCTTTTGGGTCACTCTACACTTCTTAACAATAGCTTTGTCATAACCTCATCAACATGACCAAATCATCATACACATATTCCACACTCTGATCTGCCTCTCAAATCAACCACCAAGATCATATAGACATCATTCATTCTTCACTCACACTCAAGGCATCCAAAACATCCTTTTGGATCACTCTAGACCTCTTCACTCGTCCTCAATATTCAAAATTGAAATAATATTGTTTTAACATCATAAATATGACTTAGAGGTCATACATGTAGTCATCAACTTTATTTTCTCTACAACCCATCCACTGGGAACCCAACCTTTCTTCTTTCCTTCACTCTACAACTCTCTCACACACCTTTTCTCTCAAGTCTCACAAGTCTAGAAATCATTATCTTTGATTTAACCTTTTGTAGACACTTCATGATTATTATGTTCTTGGTCATCCATAATTATTATCTTAACCTTTAAGACATTCCTATATCTCAATTACATCTTCACAGGTTGGCTATAGCATCCATGGGTCAAAATTAAGCAGCTATACCTTGTAATTAGGCCTTAGTAACCCTTATAGGTCTTATGAAGACCCATCCATGTGTTTGAAACTTATCCAAGAAAATTAAGAACAAAATAACACTTTCACATACATAGACCCATGCCACATAACCTATAGGAACTCCTTAAGTGACAATATCCATCACAACACCCTTATGTTATAGCACAATTAGCCCAAACATCATTATGTACATACGATTACTAAGAAAAAACACACAGTCAAATTATAAGCCTTTGATCATATAGAATCTAGATTTTTCAAAACTCCATAAACCACATACATGGTATTCATGAAGTCAAAAACACCCTCCAACACTTATTTCCTCTTAAAACATCAAAATACCATTAAGAACAACTCAATTACCCATTTTGGGTTACATGCAGAGCATGAACACATACACAGTAACCTTTGGAGCTCCATATATTTGATTATACAAATAAATAAACCTTCTAATTAGGTTTTCTAAATTCACTATGATGTCCTCTATAACTTTTCCTTTTACATCATGATCAAACTATGCATATATCAAAAGTTATAGCATAAAAAATGTAGACTATTCTTCCCTCACAAATTTGAATATTTGAATTCCATAGGTCCCTAAGAAACTATTAAAATTTTACCACTTTATCAACATCTCATGCCCTCTTATAGCTTGAATGAATATCCATCATTGATGTCCCTTGAAATTAGATTGGTCTTTACCTTTTCTTACTGTTAGAACTTGATCATAACTCTCATGATTATGACACTTAACACCCTCACATGCCTTCTGAACACTTTGTTTTTAGTCCATGTACTTGTGCCACTTGGTATTCTCACATGTTTTGTTAAGTCTTTGACTTGTCCTGCACCATTGATCTTCATAAGTATGAACCACCTCTCATTGTTGATTTTCTATCAGATTATCAAGCTTGTGACACTTGTCATCAGCGTGTGCATCCTTTGACATGTTAACCGCATACACACTATTGATCTCAATATGTATGATTAATCACTCACCATTGGATCTTCCATACCAATTACCTCATACTTTAATGTGATTAAACTTGATGGTCTCTTGCCCATCACAGTTTGCTAGAGCAACATTAAAGCTTTATAACTTGAGCTAGAAATCAGTTTAAGACTCTAAATTTTTAGGGTAGCTTCATGGAAATATAGACAAAATCTCCATGTAAACCTTTGACCTTGGTTATATTTATAAGTACCTATATTAAATTCACAAACTTTTTGGTTCATTTCTATCTGCATGACATGCAGTGACAATTTGGTTAAGTATAGAAACTTAGTGAACTTATACCTGAGAGGTTGATTTTTCATCCACATATCTTTAGCTATGCTTAACCTCATGACCTAAAATTTAAACCATATTAACTTGGGACTAATTTAATCACACCCATATATACAAATCCCCTTGACTCATCCATACGTGGTAATGGTGATGTCAACAAACTCCCTATTCATATTTTTTTGTCACAAAACCAACTATGCCAAGATGAACATAATGAAGAACTAGATGAATACCATATAGTTCCACAAGATCTCCAACCATCTTTGACCTATTATAGGACCCCTTACACATGATCAATACTTCAAACCCATCCCTAATCATGCCAAAACAGAAGATCAACCAAGCCTACTTTAAGCATACTAGGATAAGCACACTACTCTCTTTGTCATTGACACTTAGACTATAAAGCCACTTTATCCACTCACTTGGACACCTTCATGACATAAATAAAAACTATCCAACAATCTCCCATTTTGTTATTGATGTCAACACCCACCATAAAACTCACCTTCCACCTTCCTTCTCTATCTTCAAGCACTCTCTCAATAGACACCTTCTCCTATTTGACACAATGAAAAAATGGGAACAAACTAATTTTGAGGACCTAAAAATACCACCAACAAGAGAGGACCAACTTAGAGAGATGATACAAACTCCCCCTTTCCTTTGATCCTACCTCTTTTTTGCCTTGATAACTTCCTCTTAATACATGCCAACACTCTCTTCAACCAAGCACTACAACCAATGAATAAAGAACACAAAAAAACATTAAAATATGATGTAAATCACCAAGAAACATTTGAGAGGGAATCCCCCTAAGATATATAGTCCATTTCACCTCTTGATCATCTTCAGATCTTCACATACCATGAAAAACCACCACACATGCTTACTAACCTTCTCTCTCAAGCCACCTTAATGACCACCAACAAAACTTCATGCCAATCACCAAATAATAAACATGATCTAAACCAACCTAATAAATCACATTGAAACAATCATGCCTTTATATTTTGGAGAAACTAAGATAAAAAATCAAATCTTCACACTAGGCCTATCTAGATTCCTTGTAGTCCTACCTAGAACTTGTAAAGTTCACAACTTTCAGTAGACATACTTTCAAGACTTTAAAATTCATATCTAAAACAATCCCATATTCCAAATTAACTAAAACAATTTACATCACCTAGCTCATCCTTTAAAACATACTTCCTTCAAAAACCTACTAGCCAATTATGCCTCCATCTTGACAAAAACTTGAATAAATTGAAAATCACAAAGCTTCAAATCTCTATGAAGCTTGATTTGATAACCCATTTGGTCTATTCAACATATTAAAAAGCCTCAAACCTCAATTCATAAGGTAAACCACTTTTTTAGCATAGCCCAAAACTCTATAATCTTAAAATAAATAGGGTTAACAAACCTCTTTCTAGTCAACACCCACCTATGAAACTTATTGCATACCTAGAGATAACCATCACACACTTGTGGACCATGATTTGAGCCTCTATAATTTTGGTAACCCATACATCATATAACCCATTTGATGAGCCCAAAATATGGCTCATTATTGACATGGAATTTCCTTCATTTCATCTCTATAAATATATAATCTTATAAAAATAATAGACATTTAGCTAACTATTACATTTAAAATAGCTACTTTATCTCATTTATGTCAAACCAAAGATTGAGTTACCATTTTGTCTTTTATACCTAACAAGTAGCATGTTTTAGTGTTTTGGTTTTGAAGAATACACAAGAAGGATGGCAGAAATAACATTTTGGAGAAGCTCCAATATTGACTTTAGTTTCTCAAAGCTAAAGACTTGGCCAGTCTAGGATCTATGGACTCTACTAGTATAGGATCTACAGACTCTACAAATCCAAAATTTGAGAAGCAAAAGAGTTTGTAGATGATCCGAAGAGGAAGATTACTCCAGCTGAAATCACATCAATGAAATAGTTGCCTCATATTTTTAAGGATTCAATCTTGATATATTTTGTATATATTTGGACCTTAAAACTATTATAGGGATAGTATAACTATTTTTTTTTATAATAGTTGGATTCTCTAGGATTATAATCAATCTGAATCTCCTATCTTTGGGGAGCAATAAATTGACTAGTAGTTTTATTTTTTTGCATACTATCTTTAGCCTGAGGTATGAGTATAAATATGTACATTTTCATCTAGAGTAAAATAATAATTAATATAGTTACATTTTGAGCTCCAAGAATATTGTAAACTTTCCAGCTTTCATGAGTTATTGCAGAATGATTCTAGTTTTCAGTATTAAGTAGATTGCATTCCTGACTCTAAGAAGAGCAAGGGCCCACTCTCTTTGGAACTAGAAATTTTTGTACATTATTTATATTTATGTTAAATTAATTCTATATTATTAGATAATCAAAGTATCTTCAATTGTTGCATGTCTTAGTCATTCATAAAACAATAAATTATGGGTTTACATTTCAATAGTATTTCATTTTTCCATGCAAGTGTGAATTAGATTATTTACATTTTCATGCAAGTGTGAATTAGATTTAGATTTACAGTTTTAGCAAGTGTGAATTATATTTAAATTTACAATTTTAATCAAGTGTGAAAGTGTGATTTAATTTCAAGTAAATGATTGAATTAGTTAGTGTAATGGTTAATCTCTTCTTTCAGTAAGTGTGTGAAGAAATTAGCTTAGAATAATTCTTTCATTAGTAAAAGTTAGATTAGAGTCATCAAAATCCTCCCAAGACCAGCTTATATATCTACCACCATAAAGCTTATTGTAGATAGCTTTGGACACCAGCCCTAGTTTGATAGACATCAATCTGAAAGATTGATTAAATGAAGGGTTAAATGACACACATCACCATTTTAGGTTTGTTTGCCCTTAAGACAAAATTGAGAAAAATAAGATCACTCAAAAATATCTAATTTTACTTCATCATACCTTTAGATGAAAAAACCACCTAGAGTATGATAGAATATGGCCAACAAAACTTTCTATGCAAACTCTCAAATCCTCATTTGCCACCAAGAAACCTTCAATCTGACTCTACAGATTGATCCAAATTTAGTAGTGAAGTCCCTAAATACACCTTGAGTACCGTACTTGATTATTCATAAGAAATATGTCTCCTAAGAAGCATAGGTAGAGACACCCTACTTCACATGGTTCCTTAGAACAATGTGAAACTAGGAGTTACCCACAACTCCTCATATTCCTTCTCTTCCTTGGTGATCTGATACTAATATTTCTTCTTCTTCTTCTTCTTCTTCTTCTTATGCTTTAGAGAATCAACTTGATCATCCATTACAACATTATCCTTCTCTTCTAAGATTGTATTGACAATACATGGGGATAACATAGATTCATGACATACCTTTTCATTTGAAGAATATTCCTTTCAAGTTAGAACGTCATCACTAGGTATTGACAACTGATGTTCCTTATATGAAACTTACTTAGAAATAGAAGGATGCTCATTTGAATCCATACACACCTCAGAATTAACCTCAACCAGAACCTTGGCATTCTCTTTGAGTTTGGTCTCTTCATTCACAACTTGAGAAAATAATGAGATCTCTTAGCACTCTCCAACTTTTGTAGCATTCTCCACCATAAAAAAATATTACCTAGACCTACAGACTCATCATAACTCACACTTACCACCTTTGGTTTCCATGAGTTAACTTTCCTTCTTTCTTGCACTCTAGGAGCCTGATTAAACCTATTCTATCATATAGGCCTTTGATTGTAGAATATAGCAATGTGACCTCTCTATTGATAGTATAAGCACACTATACCTTTTGTAAGAATCTTATTTTTCCTTTTCTAATTATAATAAAATCTTTCAATATGTCCATTATTTTGACAATTGAAACAAACTACATCTTTTGAAGAAGACTCACCTTTTAACTGATGACCCCCATCATAGTTCTATCAAAACTTGTTTCTAACAAGTCTCTTGCATTTTATAGCTCTAAGCCTAAACTAATTACATATGTAATAGTAACCATTGAAACTTGCATACCTCATGGTATTTGGTTGTATGATCTAATTTGTCTACCTTTTCCCATCATCTTCATTCCTTGATTGATTATTGACCTTTAAGGTCTGATTTACATTAGTCTTCATCTTGTCTTGGGTTGTATTTTTTGGTTCTTCTTTGTATCCAAGACCATCTCTATCACTTTCATGCTTTTGATCACTCAAAATATGTTCTAGATCACTTGAGCTCTTTTCAAATCTCACAAATGCCTTC
Organism: Torreya grandis; assembly: GCA_037957365.1. Taxonomy (NCBI): domain Eukaryota; kingdom Viridiplantae; phylum Streptophyta; class Pinopsida; order Cupressales; family Taxaceae; genus Torreya; species Torreya grandis. The sequence continues at coordinate 565,599 of JARHVA010007931.1, read as the reverse complement.
ATCTTACTAGATGTCTTCTCTAACTTAGCTTTTAATGACTCATTTTCAATTACATACCTTGAACATTCATCTTCTTTAGCTTTTAGGCTTGTAGATAGGATTTCCAATTGACAACTGAGATGATTAACTATATCTTCATGTTCTTTGGTGTCTTCATTCATTCTTTCCTCAAACCACTGAATTGATCTTCATATTCCTTGATTTGAGACTTCATCTTCTTTTTAATATTCTTCTCAATATTTAGTTCTTCAAAATCATTCATCAATTCAGTCTCATAGTCCACCTCATCTTTATCATAATCTAAATCACTCCAAGTAAACTCATTTTGATATGAGAAACTTCATCCCTCAGCAATAAAGAGGGATTTATCTTCAACATGACCATCATCTTCATGATTATACTCTGATTCACTATCTTCACTCTCATCTGATGAGCTGCATTCTTTATTGGTGTAGATACTATTCTTGTTCTTGAAGGACTTCTTCTTGTTATCATACTTTCAGAATCCTTTCTTCCTTTTATTATACTTGTATGTCTTCTTGTCTTCATCTTGGCCATCACTATGCTCTTCATCATCATTATTCTTATGCTTATGAAGGAACTTATTAGCAAAATGTCATACCTCTCCATAATTGAAGCATTTTAAGGGTAGTTTACTCTTATACTTGCCTGACCCTATTTTCAATTTCCTTTTAAACAAAGCAATTAGTTCATCTTTATCAATATTATATATTTCATCCTCCTTGAGTTTCTTTCCTTGGAACTTCTTCTTTGGCTTCATTTTTGTCTTGAATGATTCTTCCTTCTTTGTTGGTATATCATCATGTACTCTCATCTTGTAAGTAGTAAGGATGCCATGCAATCCATCCATCTTCAATTGAGTAAGATCATGAATTTCTTCTATAGTAGACACTTTGAATTAAACTTGAGAGAGAGAGAGAACTTATTACCTTTAAAACTACAATATCTTCTTTAATCTTCTCTCCAAGACATCTGATGATGTTCAAAATCTCATCAACTCTCTATAGAAAGGATGCCACAAAATCTTCTTCCTTCATCTTGAGAGTCTCAAATTATCTTCGGTGAGTCTACAAATTTGCAATCTTAACCTTTGAATCTCATTCATAAATAGCCTTTAATTTATCCCCACATTTATTTGGTAGATATGCAATACATTACCTTGGTATAATCAGCCTCTAAAAGACCAAAAGTGATAGCATTCATTGCCTTTTAATTATTCTCAAATAAATTATTATCTATACCACTAGATGGAGGAATAATAGGTGCAAAATAACCATCCACAACATGTTTCCAAGTGTCAAACCTTCAGGACATGATGTAGCTCCTCATACTCACACTCCAAAAATCATAATTGGATCTATTGAACATCAGTGTTTTTTTAGTGTAAAAACCTCCTTGCATTTGATGGCTACCCATATTACACCTTGGATCTCCTTCAAATTTTCAAGCCTTTACCAAAATACCTACTCTGATACCTATTTTTAGAGGTATAAACCACTGAGAGGGGGGGGGTGGATCAGTGGTGGAAAACAATCCAATTAAATTTCTAAACCCTTCAAACACTTAAGCATTCAATACAACCATTCATGAAGTGTTCAAGATGTTTATATTAATGAATAAATACATAATTCAAGATTACAAAAACAACATAAGATCTATGTGGGAAACCCTCTTGAGGATTAAAACCCAATCTCAAGCCTAAAAACACAAGGACTACTTATCCTATAAGAAGTATGCAAACATGAAACTTTAGTGAAACACCCATTCCATAAGGAGCACCTAACCCTAGGATGGTCAAGTCTTTCTAACCAAAATTTAGTGACACTTGTTTCACAAGGATCACCTTCGCCTAGGATGGTCAAGTCTTTCTAACTAGACTTTAGTCAAACACCTGTTCCACAAAGAGCACTTACCCGTAGGATGGTCAAGTCCTTTTGACCTGGATGTTGAGCACCCTCCCAACACCTATGATACAAACATCTCCACATTTGAACTAATGTCTGCAACACTTGATGATGGACCTATGATTTTTTAACCCCTTCAAAACACCCTCTCCACTTCTTTACACACTCACAAACATCCAAAACCACCTTTTAGATAACTCTAAACTTCTCAATAAAAACTTTGTCATAAATTCAATAACAAGACAAAATGGTTATAAATATAGTACACACTCTGATCTTTCTCTCAAATCAACCACCAAGATCACATAGACATCATATATCCTTTGCTCACACTCAAGGCATCCAAAACATCCTTTTGGATCACTCTAGACCTTTTCGCTCATCCTCAATCTTTAAACCTGCAAGATCACTATTATGAAATTAGAAATATGACCTACAGGTCATACACATAGTCATCAACCTTATCTAATCTACAACTGATCCACTAGGTACCCACCCTTTCTTCTTTCCTTCACTTTATAACTCTCACACACACCTCTTCTCTCAAGTCTCACAAGTCTATAAATCATTATCTTTGAATTTGCCTTTTATAGAGCCTTCATGATTATTATGATATTTGGAAGCCATAATGTTTATCTTAACCTTTGAGACATATTTATATCTAATTTTTATCTTCACAAGTCATCCATAGCATCCATGGGTCACAATTAAGCAACTACACCTTTCAATTAGGCCTTAGTAGCCCTTATAGGTCTCATGGAGACCCATCCATCTCTTTGACACTTCTCTAAGAAAATTAAGAACAAAATAACACTTTCACATACATATAACCATGACACATAACCTATAAGGTCCTCCTTAAATTACAATATCCATCACAACACCCTTCTACTACAACACAATTAGCCCAAACATCATTTTATACATATGATTACCAAGAATGAACACACAATCAAATTTTAAGCCTTTGATCATAAAGAGTATGGATTGTTCAAACCTCCATAATCCACATATATGGTCCTTATGAAGTATACAACATGATCCAACACTTATTTCATCTTAAAAGATCGAAATACCATCAAGAACAACTCAACTACCCTTCTCGAGTTACTTGTAAAGCATGAACACATACACATCCAACTTTAGAGCTCCATATATTTGATTTAAAAAAAAATTAAACCTTATAAATAGGTTTTATATATTATCCATGAATTCCTCTACAACTTTTCTTTTAACACAATGATCAAATTCTACATATATCGAAAGTTATAGCACAAAAATTGTAGATTGGTCTTCCCTTGCAAATTCAAATATTTGAATTCCAACGGTCACTAAGAAACTATTAAATTCAAACACTTTTTCAACATATCATGCCCTCTCATATCTTGAACTAATATACACCATCTATCTCCCTCAAAATTGGCTTGGTCTTTACCTTTGATTATTGTTATATCTTGATCAAAACTCTCGTGATTATGACACTTAGCACCCTCACGTGCCTTTTGAACACTTTGTTGTCAGTCCATGTACTTGTGCCACTTGGTAGTCCCACATTATTTGTTAAATATTTGACTTGTCTTACACCATTGATCTTCATAAGTATTAACCACCACTCACTGTTGATCTTCTGTGAGATTAGTGAACTTGTGACACTTGTCACTAGTGCATGCAACCCAAAGACATGTTGACTTCATATGCACCATTGATCTCAACATGTATGATTAATATCTCACCATTGGATCTTCTATAAAAATTAACTTATACTTCAATGTGATTAAACTTGATGGTATCTGGCCCATCACAGTTTGCTAGAGCAACTTTGAAGCTTTATAAATTGAGCTAGAAATCACTTCAAGACTCCAATTTTTTAAGGTATCTTCTTGGAACTATAGACAACATCTCCATGTAAAACTTTGACCTTATTTGGATTCATGATTACCTAAATTAAATTTTAAACAAAATTGTTTCATTCATATCTGCATGATGTGTAGTGACAGTCTGGTTAAGTATAGAAACTTAGGAAACTTCTATCTAAGAGGCCAACTTTGTACCCACATATCTTTAGCTATGCTCAACCTCATGACTTAAAATTTGGACCATATAAACTTGGGACTAATTTAATCAAATCTCATATGAACAAATCCCCTTGACTCATCCATATGTGGTAATGTTGATGTCATCAAACTGCCTACTTAGATTTTTCTATCATAGAACTAACTATGCTAAGATGAACATAATAAAGAATCAAATGAATACCATGCACTTAAACAACCTATCCAATCATCCTTGACCTATGATAAGACCCATCACACATTCTAAATAATTTATATCCATACTTAATCATTCCAAAATTGAATATTAACCAAGCCTACTTTAGGCATACTAGGACAAGCACATTACTCACTTTGTCATTGACACTTAGACTATCAAGACACTTCATCCATTCACCTAGACACCTCCACGACATCATCAAAAAATCTCCAATGAAAATAACCACCTTTCAACACTTATGAAGGCTTATATACCTAACTATAAATCTGATACAATTCCAAATGACTTATCATATACCTAAGCTCACTTGCTTCACCATACTACATGCACATACTTTCTCACAAGGCCTAAAATAAGGCTTTGCAAGCAACCTTGATGCCTCGACCTATTACATCCATGTAATGACTTTGACATAACATAAATCAAGTAGATATGGTACATTTAGACCTGTAACTTCTCTCACATGAAATCACTACATACCTTGAATGATCATACGCTTATTACAACATACACTACCAACCAGCCTTACTAATCTAGACACCTTGCTTATCTAGACATCAACTTCATTCATCATGTCTTTATAAGAACCATGTCATGTCAAGATCAAAATTTCATCCATCAAAGACTACACACTTTGACATTAATGTTATTAGATTGACATCATGACAACATTATGCCAATAAGAGGTGGATTCTCCTAATGTCTGGGTAACGTAAGTAGAGGAAAATCCAAGCATCAATAAGTGCATATATCATGTATATGTGTATGCATGTAGCAAACTCAAATATAAGAATGAAACAAATGTGTATGTATAAGTAACCAAAATTATATCCACCAACATGGGACTAACACATAAATGCCAAGGAGCCAATAAAATATGTAGATGCCAGAAATATTTTTGGATTTTTAAATGTTTTTTATTTTTTGAGTATTTTTGTAAATATGGGAAGGTTTTCAACCTTAAGCTATATCTTTTACATTGTTTTCATCATGTTTGGATTATTTTAAATGGTACATGATATGTTCTTACTCACATTTTATATGTGTAGTAAAAGAACCAATGCTATAATATTTAATATGAATAAATTTGCATTCATGAGAAAAATAAATACCTTGCTGATTTGGATCCATTCTAGATTCCATTTCATATAAGCAAAATATTCCGAATGTAAATGAGTGTAATAGATTATTGGGTAATACCCATAATATTATAAGGAAAACACAAGGCCCACAAGAAATAGGAATGATAAATAAACCCAACAAATCTTTTTATTGCCCTTATCATGTAGATATTTTGCATGGTACCCAACTTGTGAAAAACATCTTTCTTTACAATAGTTTTACAACTTTGTAGTATCAATGTGGTTATGCTAAAATTAAACACGAGCCATGAGTAAAGTAATTGTTAAATATGGTTGATGTGGACACTTTTTAGTTGAACTCGAGTATTTTTCATGGGATGTGGGCCTTGAATTGGCCGCATGTTAAGTAAATTTTGCAAACCAGTCACATAAAGATTAAGAACACCACATTTTTTTTCATAAAGATCAGGTAATTGAGCCCCCTCTTTTGTGTGAGGGATAAAACTTTGGTATTTTGATGGAGATATGTTATGATCCTTTGGATGAGTAAGTATTAATGAAGCATATCTATGCACATCAATATAAAAATGGGTAAATGACTCATATTATTTATGTAATAATATTTCCTTTAATGGGGAAATAATCCCTCTACTAAAAATGAATTTCAATTCAAAATATGAGTGTCTAAATGCTATCTCATATGATGTACTTTTGAATTTAATAGTATAATCTTGAAGGGATTATTCATCATGTTGCTTGTGATTTTGAAAATGTGTTAATGTAAGTTTTATCACCATGTGGATATTGAAAGACATGAATAGTGCATCTTCTAATTTAAAAAAACTAGTTAAGTAACCTTTTGGTAGGCTATAGAACAAATTTTGAGCCTCATCAGAAATGCTCACATGGAATACTTTTAGTAATGGTTTGTCGTATTTTGATCATTGACCAAAAGAATGTACATAATAAGTAATGTGGTCAAATATGTCCTTATGACTCAAAAAGATAGGTAAATCTAATATCTTAAAATATTGTGGATAAGGATATTCAAGTATGCATTGTGCAAGAGGCTAATTATTGAATGAGGAAACATGTGCATTCTCTTTATGGAAAGCCATTTGCATTTGAAGTATAAAAACCTATTTTTGAAGATGGCCAAAAGTGTTCATTATATAAATAAAATATTTCTTGTGAATGGTGGTTTTTGTCATAGGTTTTATAATTATTACTAATAAAACACCTTTTTTGAATCTAGGCATATGAGTATCATCATCCTGATGGATAACAAGTGCAAATTCATGATCACTAAATTTAGGATACTTTGTTAATAAAATTGGATCTCTAAAGTTTTGTACCTTTCGTTTATCAATTCAAGATCTTGAAAAATTATAATAACTTGTTTCATTCACTTTTGGTAAGGATATAGAAATTAGAGATTGATAATTTTTTGGTAAAGGCACCTTTTCTTGGTATAGTAGGATCTTTTGGTTTAAATGCATATTTTGGAAGTTAAATATCCTTTAATTTAGATTCCTTGGTTTATATTGGTAAGAGTTCCATATTTTTAACATTAAGATCCTTTTTCACTTTAATTTTGTAATTCTTTCTTCTTCATAATGGATTAATGTTACTTGGTAAATATGACATGATGTCTTGGGTAACCTTTTGAAAAATGTTAATATCAAATGAAGGTAGGAGATAATAATCACCCTTGATAAGGGAGATATTGTTTATAAATGTTGGAATAGGATGGGTTTTGATAAATGAAGTTAAATACACATCCTCTTTACAACTTGTTTGCAAATCCTACATGATATCCTTATGGAGTTAGCGGAACCTATCACAATCAAATGAGGGAACACTTTTTCCATGTGAAACTAGTTTTGGTGAAGAAGATACAAACAATTTTTTTTGATCTTCTTTAATATAGATCACCTCATTTCTTAAAATGGTAGGATCATTGACCTTATTAAAGGGATAGTAGCTACCACCATTCAAATATTTGATATTATATGCTTTAGCACTTGGAAGAATGCAATAGTAATCAATTTTGATTTGTTCCTTGAGAGAGAGTTGGAGAGTTCAATAATCATAGTCATCAAAGTAGCCAATATCATCCATGATGAGAGAGATAAATAACACAAAGATTAGGCCAAGGTAGGAAATAAGCATCTAAAAGAGAATGATTATGTAATAAAAATGATGTTCAAAGGATGGGTTCACCAAATTTCTAACACAAAATTGGATGTGGATCCTACTATAGGTTGATAAAGTTAAGAATATAGAAATGAATAAGCAAAAGGGTGATAAATAGATCTATAGTAGGCCAACTAATTACAAAACCCAAATAAAACATATACAAAATTTATTATGATGATTTATTCTAAAAATAAAAAGTATAATTATGCTAGATATTGTAATGATAGTGAAAATAATATACTTAACTAGTTCTTATGATAATATAGATCTGGATCAGGAATAGTTAGGAATCGGTTTGAAATAATATTTTGTAACAGTCATCAATTAAGTGCATTTATAGCCATGAACACTTGCATCAGCTTGGGATGGTTGTGTCAATGCTACTATCTAGATCATATTTAGGTTTCTAGTATGGAATATCTATTGAAACATGATGAGATTGACTAGATACTTATGGGTTCATTGTCAAATGATAAAACCCTAGTTCTTCATCTTCATAGTGGATTTGGGAAAAATAGGTTAGTGGGTACATGCCATCGATCTACCCCAAATACCACTCTATCAATGATCACTACCTATAGAGCTAATACTCTAAAGAGGGCCTCAAACTTGTATAGTTATCCCATATGTGTTTATGTGTGTGTGTGTATCAGGAAATGTGTGATAAACACATATAATAATGACCTATCTTTTAACTTGGAAAATATAGGTTTTGGGATTGTCCTTCAGTACTTTATACCTATAAATGTATTGACCTTATGATTGATATGAAAATATGAGAAAATAGGGGAGCTTTGCTAACTTGAGTGCTTGATTATGTGCTTTTGATAAGTTGCCCTGGTCTCTTTAGGTATTTTCTAGGTGACGAATGAATGAGCCTATTGATATTATATTTATACCAAACCCTTTAGATAATATCTCCCATAATATCACCTAGGTTGACCATTAGGATACATTTCATTTGTAAATTAGATGACTTTAGGGCACTAGACACTTGCATTGAAAAAGAACACCTATGTCTATGTAAGTGTCTATCTGAGATGCAAGTGTCTAGGGAGTAGGAAAATATGTAGAGGCTTAGAATTTGTAGAGGTATATATAATAAGGTTTTAAGGATTATGGGAAAGATATAAGGCCTAGTTCATCAACATAAAACTAGTTGAACTAAGAGATATGCCAAGGGGCACAAGAGAGAGTAGATGTGAGACTTACAAAAGCAGGAAAATTTTAGAACTGAGAGGAACAACCAAGGTATGAGTTTTCTAAGTGTAAAATACTAAGGTTTTTTATATGTCATAAATATCATCAACATATATTAAGGGATCTCTTGTATTGTAATATTTATTTTTGTCTTTAGCTTATTTATATAACTAGTTATAGAGTTAATTATGTAGAGATTACCATATTCACTTGGAATCTTAAAAAAATCATAGACTCAATAACTCTTAATCATATAAAATTATAGTGTGTATGATTTCAAGGATACCTTAAATAGCAAATAAGATATACACAAGAAACAAGATAAAATGGAACACTCAATAATCAAAACATAAATTAGATTCAAAACTACTTCAAAGAGTTAACATATCCCTTTACATATACTAGATATAAAAAGATGTGAACATGACATAATTGTTCACATTATTTAATATTTGTTGCCTTTTATGTTCAATCTGAGGTGAATGTTCAAATTTTCAATTGTCTCATTGACTTAAATGAATGCTTACATTATATAGAATTATACATGTATCATGCATGCAAGCTATACAAAATATTTGTGATTTATCCTTTTCATCCTCATACTAATAGGGTGGGTTTAAAAAATATCAGGGATGATTAGAGGAATCTATCATGCAATTATAGGAACTTATAATGTGTATCTACCCATAACAATTTATGAGCAATGCCTTTGTAAAATTTGCACTTTTCTTCCCCTTAAGAACAACGAGTTTGTCTTAAATGACATGTCTAACAATGAGTAAATTGGGATGTTTTGAGTTTTTAATTTACTAAATGACATCTGATCTTAAGTTTTTACACTCATTCAAGTGTGATTGTGAAGTCTATTTTTTGATTAGATGCTTTATTCAAAAGTTATGCATTCTACTGAGCAATTTTTAGCTGCAAGATAAAATGTACCATCATTTTTTCCTCATTGTGAGTAGAAGAGAATCCTCAAGGGGATGAGGACAGGACTCACACAAACATTCTTAGCAGTTTATGGTTTTTTATACCATCCTAGATCGTGAAAAATATCATGCTAAAGTTCACTATGGATTTTATCTTGGGACCGTTGGGCTTCTCATAATAACTGTGAATAGACACATGCAATTTGTGAGATTTGGGGTTGTTGAGGGTGAGATAAATTCATTCTTAAGTGTTTTTCTAATGTGGACATGAAAGCAAACTATATTCATCGATTGTGCACTCCATTCAAGATTCATGCCTTCTATGTTCCCAAAACGTGTTAAAAAATGCACTTTTGTATAAATGTGAATGAAGAAATCATATTTTGATATAATTTATAATGTGATTTGGGCTCAAATCGATGGTAGACTATTATTAAAACCTATTATAATATTTAAAAACAAGAAATCTTATCAAGTAGAGTTGTATAGTGTAAACATAAGAGGTATGAAGCACTAAGAATTCCATCAAACTCTTAATCTCTTTCTATTAGTTTCAAAGTTACACGTCACAAATAACTTCTCTAGCAACCTTCCTTGCAAAAGCACACTTTTACAAGTCTCTTTTTTTTTTTTTTCATATTCACACAAAATTTGATAAAGTACTTTGACATTTATTTCTTGGATTGACTTTTAACACACCAAAGGCCAAAACTAAAGCCATTTAGCTGGGTGGTGCAACCCAAGTGATGTCAATAAATATTTTTTTATAATATAAAAGGTGAAATGAGATTGAGTTATTGTTATTGGTTTTCAAGTTACATTCCACAAAAAGCTTCTCAAGTTGATCCAAATTTTCCATTATTATATATTTTGTTCTAAACATACTATACAAGAATAATCAGAACTAACCATCAGTTACCCATTTATTATCACAACCATGCTATGCAAAAATCTTCATTTAAGAATACTTCTAAGAAGGATAATAAAAAAAAGAACAACAAATAGTATAGAAATATAAAAAGTAAGTCTGTATATACAAATTATAATGTTATATAGACATATAAAAAGTAAGTCTAGTATGTATATTTATCAAAAATATGTCATAATGACATACAAAATAGACCATATTGGCATATAATATGGACCATATAGACATAGAAAATAAATTGTACCTACAACTAGCTCTAGCAATACAACTAGCTCCCCTGTTACTTAGTGCCTTCAAATAACTGTACCTCACCACCCTAGATGTAGAACTAGGATGCAGGATCTATGAATATGGGGAGAGACTTTATTTTTAGTGCTTGTTCTTGTATGCATGACAAACTAAGACATTATTAGTCAATTTAACACATGACATCTTTTTTTTGGGTGTTTCCCATGGATTATTGTATGTTAGTTGTCATTTTTCTAACTATTTACAACATTGATGTTGATTATATTTATTCAACATTTTAAATGTTATCTATTCTCCTTTCTAGATCTCCCTTGTTTTTCCCTTACACTTATTATTAATTATGAGTGGGTATTTTTAATTATTATATTTTTTAATGACTGGGACCCCTGTTGTGTTTGAGCATCAATTATGAACTTCAGTCTCTATAACATCTCTTCTTGGAAGTTCATAGATCTACTAAAAATATTTACCCTTGTTAAAAAAACACATGCAAAATAATAAATAATATAACCAATTACGGTCAACATATAATATATAAAATAAAAATGAAATTATAAAGTTATGATCAGTTTATAAAGTAGTGTTTTAAATATATATAAAATTTGAATGTGTACCTATGACATTGGAGTAACAATAGATTCCATAGAATCCAATGAAGTAGAGGTAGGGATGACAATTTGTGACTGATAAAAATAATGTGATGCAACCTCAAAAACTATTTGTGGCCATCTAAAGGGATACCTAGAGAGTGGTGATCTCAACCTCATATATATAATCGATGATGATTCTTGTGGAGCACACATATAGACTAAGAGATTTGAATAAAAATATAAATATGAGGTAAAGTACCATTACTTAAAGTAAAAAAAATGGATCTATGTGATAATGTCATGAACAAAAATGTATAGGTAAAAAATGTAGTGGTAAAAATGTAGTATGATAAAAATATAGTATGACAAAAACATCTCGAAGAAAAGATATAGTGATGAAAAAATGTAGCATTATTGGTAATGTCACAAAATTGTCATGAAGAGCATAATTGGGATATTTTATTGATTATCACATTGTTTATTTGTTGTCTAGTTCATTTTGGTGATAGTAGTTAACATTTTATAGTGGAAAAGTAATGTACCAAATTTACAAGAAAAATAATAGAGGAAAATGTGATTTTGTGAGTTTGGACCTTTAGTTGAAAGTTGTATCGTCTTTTGTGTGAATGCATCCTTCACTATGTTTTGTTCCGGAGATGTTTTATCCTCACTACATTTTTTCCTTTCTACATTTTGTCCTCGCTACATTTTTCACGCTATGTTTTTAACCCTACATTTTTGTCCGCTACATTTTCAATGGATGCCTAAAAAAATACAATCACTATGTGTTTGATTCATCAACTACAAGTTTTAATCCATGTTGGATATTAGTATTCACTTATATAAGTATGTAATTATGTTTGTTAATCTCATCATCATTATCATTTTTAATACATTCATATAAACCTTAACATACATAAATAATTCATATGAATAAAAATAAACTTATATCCTTAACATAATATAAATAAATAAATCATTGTCATTTTTTATATGAATGATAATTTTAGAGTCATAGAAGCAATTCCAAGATGCACATTTAAAAGAGACATGTCTGACTTGATAGTAAGGCATGTACTTATAGGCATTCAAACATGAATTTATTTTGGATTATGAAGCCACAAAAATGGAGAAGAGGTGGCCAAGCAAGCAAACATACTATAATTATGGTGTAAACAAAACATTAAAATAATATAGAAACTTGACAATATTTTCACACTGATTTTACCTTGTATATGAAAAATCCATTTAGTTATATTTATCTACATGAATATGATAAATATTTACTACTGTGTAGGGTAATCTAGTGTTAATAATCTAAGTTGGGTACCCATATAACTAGTCATCATTTGTATAAGCAACAAGTGAAAGAAACCAATTATGAAATAATTAAGTAAACATATTAAGATAAATTTAATAGTCCTTTAAATACATAAAAAATTTATAATTAATTATGTGAATGTGTATGGTGAAACAAATAAGTTATGCATATTCAGTTGTGTAGTGCCTTGAGGTGGCAAAGTAACTGTAGATGACATATGTTTTTGTATATTGTCCTATAAATATGTGTATATTATCTCTATAGATGTGCCTATTGACTATGCAAATGTGTTATCTCTGTGTTAAACCTAGACAAGTGGTCTAATACACTTCCTCCTGCATGATTTATAATGATGTAAAGGAACTAAACGAACATTGCTAGTTGTGCCACTGCATCAAGCATCAATACTAGGGAGGACACTACTAGATGTGATACCACTTATAGCCCTTATAGTGTAAGAACCATATGTATTTAGTGTATGCATCCTATGGTCAATTAGTATCTATGTGAGACTACCAACTTCTTCAAGGGTGCCCATTTATGTACCATGATGCGTGGCTACGGGGATGGGAATTTGTGTTATTGAATTTTTATTTCTCGAAGGTGATATTGGTGATTTGGTCCTACTTGGCACCAAGTCTATCAAATGAGGACTCGTTTCCCCTATCTTGAGATGACCTTGTATTAAAAATTTGACATCTCTTTGACAAAAAAACTCACAATACAACATTCTCAAAAAATATAGTGGTACCACATTGTTATTACATGGAGGCTCATTAAACACTATCCACCACATATCACAAAAGTTATTTTTATCTCTCAATGACTACACCAATTAATGTTAATGTGTTTACAACTCATTGGTGGTTGGGTGGTTCCATGCATTTCAAACAAATGACATAATTCTAATTTTTTTATCTTTAAATTTTAATGTCCTCATACCATAACTTATTAAAATTATAATGTTATAATTTTACTGTTTGATTTAACATTGCATCAAGTTGGGAAGTGACATTTTTCATTTCGTTATAAATGACTTCTAATGCATCAGCAAGTGAATTGCATGCAATATTTTTTGATGACTCATACAAACTATTAATGATAATTTCTAACTTTTTTGTCACTTTCAATTATGTCATTGGTATAATCATGCTTATCTTTTTGTAAGGTTTTGTTATGGGCTTTCATTAAGATTTTTTCAGGGGTTTGCTTTAGGCAATGGTTTCATCAAATTAAGTATTCAAGATTATAAAAATAAATATTTATATTAAGTAGTTGAAGGCTTTCTATTTTTATTTGTACGTTTTTAAGTCATCTCATAATGACCTCTATAAATAATCATTAACTTAATGGCATTTCTTTTCTCATAAATTTTTCTTAACAATCACAATGCAAAGAGGTGAATTTAATCGATTTTAGAACTTTCTCTCTCTAACTTCTTTCTTCATTAACAAAACTTTTGATAAATATAATATATAATAAACTATCCTTATCTCACAATTCTTACCAATTATATTGAGTTGTAATTAATTAATATACATTTCCCCCATTTATTTATAATCAGTAAAAACGTCTAATAACTTCCATCACAAAACACCACGTCAACATGGAAAAAACAAGTGGAAGGCATTTATACACATGGCCATCCACTTCAGGCTTCCGTATCTGGTAATCCACAGCATTAACTCTCCTTCAAAACTTGTCAATGAAACGGGTAACCCATTCAAGTTTGGATCATTCCTCCCCCACCAAGACACCCACATCCTGACCTCCCGTGTTATTACTGATTTTCATAAATTATCCCACCAACTTTTTTCGTTAAATAACCAATGCTTTTCCTCTGAATGTTCACAAAATTCGCCTGGAAGCAAAAATCATGTCCACCAAGTTGGCGAAGAAAGGTAATAATGTTGCAAGGGCAGGTGCAGAAGTGTATCATGGCAGCGAGATCTGCAAGCAGAAGGTGCTGGAGCTTCTGAGGGAGGCAGAGCTTCCCAGGGGCTTACTTCCCGTTGAGGAAATAGAAGAATGCGGGTATGTTAGGGAGACAGGCTATGTGTGGATAAAACGGAACAAGAAATTTGAATACCTGTATAAAACCACAGGAGTCCTGGCTTCTTATGCTGCTGAAATAAATGGGTATGTGGAGAAGCGGAAGATGAAGAAGATTGGCGGAGTGAAGGTGAGAGAGCTGCTGGTGTGGCTCACATTAACTGAGCTGAGTATTGAGAATCATGCAAGTGGGATGATTTACTGCAAGACTGCTATGGGCGTGGGGATAAATGTGGCCATCAGACTGTGGGAGGAGGAGTATGATAAGTATATGTCTAAAAAGGATGAAAATCCCTCTCAGATTTCAGTCTGAAAGTTAAGCCTGGTTTAATATGCACTAAATAAATTTCTGAGACTATTGCTGAATAGATAATTTTATTGTTTTAATTTCTAAACTAGATTTTGTAGATGCATAAACCTGGTTTTTTTTTTTTTTTTTTTTTTTTTTTGGGTTAAGTGAGTGGTTTGGCATTCGAGTTCATTGGAAATTATACTTAAAATCACAATTACTCTCATGTATGAATAACTGTGGCAAATCTTCGTTTACCTATAATCAACTATCTCAATATTTGATCTAGGAATGAAATAAAAAACGTTTTTTAATGAATTCTGGTAACATATGTCTCAATAATTTTGCAAACATTGATATCATTTATGAACTATTATAGTTTATTACTACTCTGAACAAGCCTTGGTTCGCTTACATTGTAAGTCAATGTAGCAGTTCACTTTCGTGATTTAATTTTCGACAGTCGATCCTAATATCATATTTAAATTTGTGAACCCTACTTTATTAGTCTCTAAAGGATATTATATATTTTTTAAATATGTACATAAATTATATACTGTTCAATTAATGGAATGGTATTGTTTTGTATACATTTAAAAAATTAAATAATTTTAATAATTAAAATATTCATTATTTAATAGAAATTTTAAAAATAATTATTTATTTGACTGATGATTGGTCGAAATATTTGAGATTTTAATCGAGTTTCATATTTTTAAAGAAGAAAATATTCAGCAACTGGTTTCTAACAGTAATGCTTATCTAGCCTTACTTTTTACACCGTCGCTGCTTTAATGCTCATGCACGTACAATGTGGCATTAAAGAAGCTTTGTTGTTAATACAATGGTTGTTTTAGAATTAAATCAAATTGTTGTGTGCTGCAAATAATCATTAATGAAACTTGGTTGTTTTCGGAACGATTGATGTCTACTTGCTCTTAACATCTGGAGAGATAATTTTTGTTTTTTTTTATTTTTTTTCGTTTTCAATTGTAAAGCTTTGCTTTTACAGAATTAAGGGATTAGAATCAATTGTTGATTACGATGACTATTGATAATTTTAAATTCTAATTTTTTAATAATTTATTATTATGATTATTGTTGGCCTTTTCCATCTACCTTTTGTGTTTGATCTATAAGAGGTTTTGTGTTCAATTTTTCCCTGGCTCCCCTTCCATCCTCCTAAAATAAATAATCAATACAAGACAAAAATAAGATTGAATACAGGTACATGCGTTTTAATTTATCACTTTCAATTTTTTTTTAAGAAATTCCAAGTAAGGTCTAAACATGTTTAGCCGTTTTAATAATATACTTTATAATTCTTGCCTGCTATAGCACGTAGACAAGGGAATATAAACCAATGTAGACAAGGGAATATTAATCACCGTAGAGACACACTAAACTAGTTGACTGTCTATATTGATCAACGACACAAATAAGATAACAAGTTCAAGAGTTTTACAAAGAATTTATTGATAAGAACTATCCATTGGCTCTAAATAAATCTCAATACATTTAAATAAGCATAAATTACATAAAATGATTAAATAAAAAAGTATTTACTAAAGTAAACAACAATGGTAGATATAAAAATTAACAATTATTTTTCTCTTAAAATTGATAGAGAAAAAGAATCAAAATACAATATAAATAAAAAGAGTTTTAGAAATGATAAAATAGTGAAAAATTAGAGCATTTATATGTTCAAAGACTACAACCAAAAAACCAAAATATAAAAATTAAAATATTACAATAAAAATAAAATATAATCAAATAAATTGTTAACTAGTAAACTTCCTTGCCACTTACTTATTTTTTGCCATAACAAGAGCATACGAGATCTCACATTAAACCAATCAAATCATATTTCACTACATCAATACAAAAAGCAATGTCTAGATGAGACTCCAAAATGTTAAGATAAAAACCTTATGGTTAACCATATAAATGTAAATATGTGGATTTTGCCTAGGATTACATTTTACTAGAAACTTAACCTTAATAAACACCCAATCAATGTCCAACCAAAACTTTACACTAGCTATTCTATATATTTTTTTATTATAGATAAGCCTATTGTCATTTCAAATATGTGTCAGAACATTCTACTCGAATGGATATAAAAACAAAATGTGTGCAATAGGTTTTGTCTAGTGACACAACTGAGGCACATTTTCTCTTTTAAAAGAGAGGGAATAAACTAATGAAAACTCCATGACAAGATGATAAATGCTAATGAATGAAAGTTTTTGCATGGATGGAAATACTTGCCTAAGTCATATGAAAAAGATATTTCTAGTGTTTTAAAGATTATAATATTATTATTTACTCTATTTTGGATTAATATGAATCACAATAATTAAACTTGTAGAATTGTTTTAGATCATAATACATGATAATCAAGTATAATTCTAAATATAATTGATTGAGACTTATTTGATAATGAAAGTTACTATTTACAAAAAGTACTAAAGAGATTGAGATACTTAGCTTCATTATTTGACTGTGATAATGTTTTGACAATGTGAACTAACTAGAATCAAGCATGTGATTCATATAGATTTGGAAATAACCATTTATGTGTGTAGAATGGGTAACATCAAACCTAGATAGATCCATCAATGTTATTGACTAGGGATGATGTTACTATCCTGATCAATTTTTCCCTTCTGTGAACATATAATGTGGTGTGTTTGTCTGATAAGTATTTGCTTGTGTGATATGCGATCTTCAAATACATGTGGAACTTCAGAAATAATATTCATTCTCCTTAAAACCCTAGGTTTGATTTTGAAAAATGAAAAATTGTAAAAATCAAGAAAGAGCAACTTGGCTAAGCCAACCCTGATCACCCCCAATGATGATTGACCAAAGTCTATGTATTCAATTCTCTAAAGAGACAAGTCAAGTCCATGTAGATCTTCCCTTTAATGTGAGTGTGAAATTGTGTTATTTTGTTATATGAATACACCTAGAAATCTAGTTTTGATATTGGCAATGTTTGCTCTTGACTTGGATTGATGTGTTTCAGACTTGGATGATGACTGCTCCCAATGTTTGATTTACAATATGGTAAAAATAAAATAGATTTACTTAATGTAAATTAGTGTACATATGCTTGATAAATAAATGGAAAGTGAGTACTAAGTATGGGTTTGATTTTTATTTATTTGAGTCCATATGAATTCTAAAATTTGTATAATGTAAATATTCTCATGCAAGATTTAATATCTATGATGAAACCCACTAATATTCCTCATATTAGAGGTGAGGGATAAATCCTGCAAGTCACTCATCTCAAAATAAAAGGAAAATGTATCATGTTATGTATGAGGATAATCTCATGTAGAATCATGTCATCATTAGTATGTCATCATCATATATATATATATATATATATATATATATATATATATATATATAGAGAGAGAGAGAGAGAGAGAGAGAGAGAGAGAATCAAGGTATATATGTAACATATGAAATACAAGGGCATATATTCGGTATGTCAAGATAGATGTATCTATGAATAATGTAATAACGATTGTAAAAGTATATGACTATACAGTAAGGAAATGCATGATATAAATCATGAAACAACACACAAATGGGGGTGGATACATGATATGGATCATGACACTTGCAAACATATCCATCAAAAAACATTAACAAGTTCAACATGAAATGTCACACAACGGCATATAATGTCACACATAAGGCCAAGGAGCCGCATAAAAGGGACATAAAAAATTGACTAAAAAGAAAGGCTAAGGAGTGACAAACAAGAGGCATGGATTCTACAACAAGAAAGGCTAAGGAGAGAAAAACAAGTTCAAGGTTCCACACATAAACTACAGTAATTAGCCTATCAAGCTAAAAATTACAAAATCATAGAACAAGTGAATACTAGTCTACACTATCTATGTATGTTAGTATTATAGCATACTAAATAACATATCCATGTAGCACTGTGTAATAAATAGTAACTAACAAGAAATATGTAACTTATGTATGTATCTCAATATGGTAAAAATGTCATACAAAGATGTAACCTATGATAATGTTACTTATGAAAGTAGATGCCCCAGTATTGGCTTGGTCTCTAAGTATAAGAAAGATTCAAAATATATATGTTTGTGCATGATCTATATGTCCTATGTCACACTCATATACATCGTGAATCACATGTATGTATAAAAATAACTTTCCATTCACCAAACATGTGATTAATGGGTAAGTGCACAAAGTTGGGAGACAAAAAGTGGCCTACCCGTGGACATGATTTTCCTAAAATTTTAGAAATCTAAACTTTAATAGATAATTTGAGATATCTAGACTCTAAATTTGAAGATGGTGTAAGAACATGAAATGTGAAACTTTGAGTCTAGTTTTTAAAACACTATTTTTTAAAAAAAATGGTTAAGCATAACTAGATAAAACATCTAAAATTTGAAGAGGAACACATATTTTTAAGAAAACATAGTAGATAGATGGTCATACAACACACCATTTTTTGAGCAGTGTTTAATATTATTTGAAACCCTTTGGATAAAATTTAGATAAGATATTATAGTTTGTGACCTATATTTTTTTTTCCAATGAATATTTTTTTATAAATTTTTCAAGTAAATAGATCTTGAAACCTGACAAAAAATGGATAGCCATCTGTGCAGTGCACCTAACTACATAAA
Organism: Torreya grandis; assembly: GCA_037957365.1. Taxonomy (NCBI): domain Eukaryota; kingdom Viridiplantae; phylum Streptophyta; class Pinopsida; order Cupressales; family Taxaceae; genus Torreya; species Torreya grandis. The sequence goes on along the minus strand of JARHVA010007931.1, from coordinate 545,873 downwards.
AAAATTAAAAATCAATTTTTTTTAATGTGTGTAGAATTAGGTCTAGTTTGTGACCATATAACTTGTTTTTCACTTGGATCAATGAAAGACAAATTACATGAACATGTATAGGCATGTATGTTTATGGCATGAAGTGGCCTAAAAATTATTTAGTTAGAAATAAACATGGTTTGAAACCTTAAATTAGTCAAAATATTATAAAAAAACATATTTTTGGAAAGAAGAGACCGTGCTCGTCGTGATGGTATTATTTTTTTGAGTTTTCACATTGAAATTCTTAGTGTATTTGAAAATCAAAGTTTTATTTTATTTTATTTATCATAACTCTCAAAACTCAGTAGTACATTGACAGTTGAAGAAAAGAAACATAATTTATTTATATGCAAGTTCTACATGTATAGAATGTGGTGTTGAGCTCAATAAACTTAAAGTCATCAGTTAATGAATGCAAATGTTGATTAGTTTAATTTTAGAAGTAATTAGGGTCAAGATGAGCCACGTGAACATATTTTAACTTATATATTTAATGTGATTTGGAGTGAAACTAACCTTGATGTCATGTCATATATAATTAACCAAAAAGTTGTTTCATTTAATCCAAGAGGAATTTGAGGCCAATTTGAACCCCTTAAAGACCAAGATATGATTTGCGGAAAAATTAAAAGTTTGATTCTATCATGAATTGATCCAATCAGTCAAATTATGTAATTAGAGGCATGATTTAGACAAAATTGATCCTTTAAACCAAATTTATGACTCAATTAATTATATAGTTCATGCATACAACATTTATGGCTTAACTTACCCTAATTTTATCATAAATGCAAACATGTTTGGGTAATTATTGTAGACATCCAATTTCTAACACCATTGTGTTGAAATTGTCAATCTTACTCGAATTGCACTCAAATGCACATTTTAGGTCAAAATCCATAAAAAAACCTAAATGGTTCAAAATTGTCACTTACAAGTGCCAGTTTAGGTCAAAGTATCCCTAAATAGGGTAATGCATTGTATGGGTCAACTAAGTTTGATCATATCATTTTGAGTCAAAATGACTATTTCACCATTTAGTGCTCTGGATCACTCTTTACTTCTAATTCATTGGTACAGGTCATGTACCATTGTTATCTGGTGTTGGCAACATCCTAAATGGGAATACAGCTCCAACACATCTAACATCACCTTTCAATTCCTCTCCAGTCATATTATGACCCAATAATATGACTTTTTGACCATTTTGATTAATTGAGTGCCAATTTTCAAATAATTGCACAAATGTTGATTAACCTTGTTTAAGGCTAATTAATCCAAATCAAGAGCTTAAGTAGATTTTCCATGAGAGTTGTTGAATATTTATTTTTGAAAATTGATTCCTATTAGCTGCATCATCAGGTGATAGCATTTCTTGGAAAGACATCCCTAGGCCATAAATGCAACAAATATTAGGATTATGGCTCACCCATGCCTATTTAATGCCTCCCATGCCTCTTCAATGCCCCTTATTCCAAGGTCAAGATGAAGATAATTATGTATTTAATTCCAAATATTAGGATTATCCATGGCCACACATCTCAATCTTGAGATGGGCGATCATGGTTGATCCAGACCAATCTCAAAAATATATAAATAGAGAGGTGATGGATGTGAATTTTAAGCTATTTTGGTGCAAGGTTATTATGCTCAAATATATTCAAAGTTTAAATATTAAAAAATTATAATGCTAAATTGTTTCCACAAGGCTTTGCATTTGATCATTGATTTTATTTTCAAGCTTCATTGATAGGCTAGTTTAGTGATTTAGAATCATAAGCCTAGGTTTTATGGAGTGTTCTTAAGACATTAGAGGAGCTTGCCACCATTGTTGACAAAGATAAGGATGCTTGAGCAAGGGAGAACATATTTTTGAGCCACATGGGTATGGTGAATCCATTTGAGAAGGTAATATTGTGTTGCTTTCTTTCATTTGTTTCTTGATATCTTTTGTAATTCTCATAGGAATAGATAGGCTTGGTTAGTTAGTTCTTTAGGAATGTTTCATTATTTATGGACTAATGCTTGACTAACTTGGTTTGTAATCCTCCCTACATCTCGGCATGCCCAATGGGATAAGACACATCTCACACCTAAAGAAGATCACTTTGTAACTCTAAAATATCTATTTGGACCCTTAAAACTTGTGCAAATTGATTTTCTAACTTTATTTTGCCATTTTTGTTTGCCACAGTTTTACACAGTAACTGACATCAACAAGTGATACTGACATTGGTTACTTGGCTTAACCAATGTCAGTTAGTAAAATTGACATTGGTTAGGTCCATTATCTAAAGTAACCATCATTAGTTGTAATAATCGATGTCAGTCATTGTGTTTTTCAAAAACACGGACTCGAAAGCTACTTTTTCAAAGCTCATTATTTCAAGATAAAAAAGAGCTTCAAAACTAAAGGACATGCTGACATTTTTGCTACAAGAACAAGCTTTTGATTTGATAAAAACATGTTTAAATCACCTCTTACATGCTTAAAAATCAACTAGAAACTTTGTTTTGGGTGTTTAACAAAGAAATTAGATGTTTTGGTGAACATTTTCAAAGTTTACAACTAAGACCAAGGGGTCAAATGAACACCACCAAACATTTTATTTGGGTTTAAAATTGAACACACTTGTCAATTCTTATTTTCAATAGTTGTTTAATTAGGTTTTGTTTGGCAAAAAGAGGAATGTTGTGTGTATGGTCTTCCATTTGACCCCTATAGGGAAACCTTGAAATCAAAAGCACCATTCTTATTGCAAATAGCCTAGTCCAAGGCTTAAAAATTATGTCACCTAAATCACTCCCCAAAAACTTGCCAAAGTTTGGGTGATCTTGAAAATGACCTTAAAGTCTTTCTATTTTATGTTTTCTTCATTTTCATGTAAAATTGGCTTGCGAAAGGAGACATTATTACCTCCCACAAGTTCTTTAGAAAATATTTGACCCAGGGTTTCACCTCCCAACATTGACTTCATTTGACTCCTTTGGAGTTGCACATGGGATGTATCTGCATTCGGATATCACACTACACTAAGTAAATAGTAGGATTTAGTGGTTATAAAAAGGACTATACCTTTTTACAACTAGTTAATGCCACGATCACCCAATTTTCATGTTTGTCTTTTGCATCATTTGACATTAAAGTCATTGTGAAATTGATTCCTCTAGAACAATCAAAACCTTGGTTGTTTAGTAGACCCCACTTTACCATACCTTGTTAGTTTAGACATAAGACATTTGTTTTTTTGTCATTAGCTTACTTGGTCTTGATTTGTGTCTAAAATTACTTGTTAACTCAATGAACTTAACCAAAACATATTATCCTCAATTTTCTTGAGCAAGGGAAGTGTTACCATACCTTGTTAGTTTAGACATAAGACATTTGTTTTTTTGTCATTAGCTTACTTGGTCTTGATTTGTGTCTAAAATTACTTGTTAACTCAATGAACTTAACCAAAACATATTATCCTCAATTTTCTTGAGCAAGGGAAGTGTTACATTGTTCAAATGGAAAATTCATCTTTTCCTTGTTCAATTTGTTATAAAAATATTTATGTCATGTCATCCACTTTGGTTCAGTCATGCTGCCCAATTGAGTATAGATCCTTTACCCAATTTGTTTGAATCCTTCATTTATAATCCACATTCAAAATTGAATCTTTCTAAGTTCTAAGGGTTGGTGCATCAAAGTGGGTTCACCATTTGTGCACTACGCTTGTTTTAACTTGGGTTCAATTTTATATGTTGATTGAAGGTCATTTATTAAGACTCAAAATCACATTATTATCTTTGTGGACTCAATTCATCTTGCATATCACTCACGCTTTGGGTCCTAGAACATATTTTATCCTACTAGAATCATGTGGTGATGTTGTGCTACCTATTTGGTCTTAGCTTTATACTTAGTGATTCATGTATGTTTTTACATCTTGAGTTTCTTAGTTCATTTTACCTTCTTCGTAATCTAGAGAGATTTCCTCTAAACTTCTAGGGTCCACTTGTCAAAGTTGAAGCTATCTATTTTATTGTGGGTGTATCACAAAGATCTAGACTTTGGTGTATTATTTTTCACCTTGGGTCTTTAAGTTACCTTACTTTCTTCTGATCTATATGATTTTAACTTTACCAAAGGTTGAGTAAACTCATGAACCAAATCTTATAAAAATTGTGTGTGGTTTCAAACCACCCTCCCTTATAGTCTCATTGGTACCTTGGTTATTTGTTTGAAAGAGAGCCAAAGAATACTTTGATTGGTTGTTGAACATTGGTCCAAAGTTAGTCAATACACAAAATATCTCTTTTTAGACATGACTCAAAGGTTCACTCATAGTGAGGCCTCTTATGGCCTTATTTATGAAGATGAGAAATTTTATGATGGTCAAGATAAGCCCATTTTTTTATGATATCCCTGTAATAGTAGGATTCAAAGATCATTACAATGAATATCAACCTCAAGAAGATGAATATGAACCCCTTCTTAGATTGATAGAATCAGGTACTAGACTACCTTCTAACTTTCCTATAGAATAATTGCATATCCTAGTTAGAGAAGGAGAACAAAGATAGAAAGAGCAATCTTTTGCACAAATAGACATACCTTCTTCCTCTAATAAAGGGAAGGAAATACAAATAGATTCAAAACCTATAAATCCATATCTTTTAGCTAAGATCAAGATAATAAGTCAATGATATGTAGATCAACTTATCATAGACTTAACAGACTCCCTAATTACCACTTTAATTCATAATAATGCTTCAAAAGAACATTAAGATATGGTTGAAATTATGCAACAAGTATTGGATGAGAACATTACCATAGTGGATCAAGGAAATCTAAATGAATAGTTAAAGACACAAGAGACCTTACAAAGTGTTCCATTTGATACGGAACATACATTATTCTATCATCAAGAACCTCTTGTTACTTTACAAACTTAGAAACCCAAACATTCAGTTCTAATTAAGGAAATCCCTCAAGATAATTTGGCTAGTTCTTTTCAACCAACCCAAAGATTGGTACATAAACATAGAAATTTTCAAAATCAGCAAAGTGCAAAACAACTAGATTCAAGGAATGTTTTACAATCTAAGAATCAATGGCCTATATTCTCAACTCAAGCAACAAATCAGAACCAAATCATGGATCGAAAGGTATATGTTCCCTATAGATCCACACAAACCTAGGGGAACATTCCACCCCAATAGCAACAAAATCAGGGGCACATTCCACCCCAACAACAATAAAATTAGGGGTGCATTCCACCCCAATAGCAACAAAAGCAGGGGCATATTCCACCCCAATAGCAATGAAACAAGGGGCACATTCCACCCCAACAACATCTTATCCCATCCAAAAATCCACCAAACATACAACAATGGAATTGTATGAAGGAAATTGTCCAAAGATTGGTGACAAATAATAGAGTCAAAAAGTACAAATTCAATGAGATATGCCCATATCCATTTGATTTATCTATTCTCCAAAACCCCTTTCCACCTCATTTTGAGGCACACAAATTTTAAAAATTCAAAGGGAAAGGAGATCTACGTGAACACATAAAGTATTCTTCATCTTATGTCAAGAGGTTGCTTATAGTAGCGAGTGCTTACTATGATTATTTATATAAAGTTTAGCGGGACAAGATCTTGATTGGATACTTAAACTACATAAGGGATCAATTTCAGATTGGAATGACTTATTAGAAAGTTTTTTAACCATTTATCATATAACATAGAACATGAATTTACCGTTGTTGACTTATGCAAAGCCAAGCAGCGTGATGGTGAAAGCTTTGTGCATATCTATAAAAGTGGAGAGCATTGGGAGGCCGCTTTTAACACAATTTACTAGACAAATAGTTGGTTGATATATTTACACATACTTTACATCTTAAAGTTGCACATAATCTAAGGTTAGCTTATGCTAACTTATTTGAAGAAATAATTGACAAATGAGTGTAGATTGAGAAGGCTCTTATTGTTAAGGGCCTTGTTAAGATTTTTGTGCAAGGTCAAGAATCTAATTAGACTAAATCACCAGCTTAAATAGTTATGAAGGATAAGCCTAAGGGCTTTAGAAAAAATAAGAATATGGTTTGAAATGGGGTGATAGAAATAAGACATGTACAAATGGTACAAGCTATGCCTCCTCCAAATGTACAATTAACTCCCTCAAATCCACTACCTACTTTGCAAAGACAACCTCCACGAAGGACATTTCATAACAATTTTAGAGTTTTTATCAAGTTAGGAGAATCTATTAAAAGAGTGTTACAAAATCTCATTGAAACTAATTTAATTATATGGCTAGTATCAAGGCCATTTCCTCAAGATCAGCCAAAACTAGAGTGGTACAAAGAGAATGAATGGTGTAACTTTCATCATGTTGCTAATCATGATGCATATCATTACATTAAATTATGACATATTATTGAGGAATTTATTGAAAATGGTGAGCTATAAATTAAGTGAGCCCCTAATTAGGACACAAATTAGGGTATGGGAATCTACAAAGACCCCCCTTTCCTTGACATGATCGACTAGCACCAAGAAATAATAAAAATGGTCACAATCAAGGACAGAGGTAGAATCAAAACCAAAAATAAGGTATAATAATAATGATCAAAATTGAGATCATCATCCCCACACTAATAATATGGCTTATGACAATGTACATTACAACTATAGTAACACTATGGGATGCATTTCTGCAACCCACATTGCCACTATTACTGTGATTCCATGTCACTAATCTTGTGTTCCTCACAACATGAGACCCATCATCATAGGTTTATCACCCTCTCCCTCTATTAATACCATGTTGATTTTTCATCATCATGTTTCTACTTCGTTTGTATAGGTTACTCATCTTGAAAAATAGTATTGTTCTTCTAAAGTCTCCTCACTAACCAAAAATTATAGTAGTATAGTTAATCACCTATGAATCAACATCCAAGGCCCTTTGCCTAAATCTTATAATTATAAGAACTCCTTGCCACCTCTAGGTTGTGCAGTCACAACTAGATGCTCATGAGTTACCATTCAGGGCCCTTCACCCACTTCTTTCCATAAACCCAATGATAACACTATGCCAATGGTTCCAAAGCTGAATACTATCCCAACAAAGACTAAACTAATTCAATCCACAATTCAAAATCCTTATAGTATAATGGATCAATTAGATAAAACCCCAACATAAATTTCCATATTAGAACTCTTGCAGACATTTGATGTCCATCGAACCATCTTCAATAAAATTTTATAAGAGTCTATTGTGTTTAATGATATAAAACTTGATCAGTTCTAGAACCTAGTTGGACATTTGTCTTTATTTTGGCAAATCACATTTGATCAAAAGGACATGTCCATCCTTGGCCCAAACCACAATAACTCACTATACATTGAGATAATCACTATGGATCACAAGATTGAGTAGGTCCTTATAGATAATGGTTTAGGGCTAAACATCATATCTCTTAAATTGGTGCAATGATTAGGTTACATGGATAAAGACATTCAACCAGAGACTATTACAATCAAGGCTTATGACAATTTTAAGAGGGATACATCTGGTATAATTTGGTTTGCAATCATGGTTGGGTCTATTTCTCATCACACATTATTCTATATTGTGGATATTGAGCTTCCTTATAACATACTTCTTGGTCATCCTTGGATCTATGAAATACAATAATTTCCATCTACTCTTCACCAATGCCTTAAGTTTCCCCATGATGGGATCGAGGTTATTATTCCCATTGACCAGCAAACAAACCAATATTGCAAACATCTTGAAGTAGAGTTTCATAATTATAACTATTGCCCGGGTTTTGAATTCATTGTAAAGAAGAACAAAGCCATAATTTCTCATCCATCTCTATCTAATTATATAGACCCTGATGATCTAGCCTCCACTTTAACTAATCCATTTCCTACAGCTCTAGCCAAACAAGTTATTATTAAAGACATAGGCATTTCCATGTACCATCTAAAGGATGTCCTCCATATTACAAAATTACCAAAATCCCCTAAAACATTTGGTAAGCCTAAAACTTCCTAGACTCCTAATAGACCTGATCAAATTTGGCAACCAAAGAAGAAGTAACCAAAACCTCCTATGGTTTTTGTACCTATGATTGCACCAAAGAAAGATCGAGAGGCTTTTATTGAGGGAGATTGGTTATATTCTAAATGCCTTATTGATTGTTTTCAGAATCCAAAGTATCATATTCCTAACAAGATAATGGATCATTTTGATTATAAATGGAAAGGTCTTGGCCCACAAGTGCAAGGAATTTTAAAACCCTTATCAACTAGAGTTATCAGCTGGAATCATGGTCTCAGATTTCAACCACTAGAGGATGACCTCATAACATTTAATAGTGACTCTTCTGAAGTGACTACTAATGAGACTCCTAGTAGTGACACAACATCCCATTATAGCATTTTTGATGAGCTTACTAATTTAGATTTGTTTGATTCAAATGCCATATTAACCATAGCACCTATTGGAGCTTCCCATCCTGAAGCAAAAACCTGTCCTAATGGTGCTTCCCTTCCTGAAGTAGGACATTATATATTTACCATTGGTGATTCCCATCCTAAAGAAAACACTCACTGTAACCTATGCCTTTGCCATCCTGAACTCATATATTAGGATCAATAAAATTTAGTCATATACCTTGATGAGTTTCAAAATGAAGATTCAATTACAAAATACATGGGCCTACGAGATGCATTCCCCATTGGTGATCATAAGCAAGGTTTTGATTTTTCATTGAATTCTTCTACCTACTTTGGATAGCAAGAAAAACTTCTTGGTCATAATAAAGAACAAACATCAAGATCTTTAGGTGAAAACATCTTTGAGGCACTTATTGATCAGGGAAAAAATTTATAAAAAAAAGATAAGCCTTTGAGTGAAAACCTATTTTAGATGCTCTTAGGTGGGAAAGTTTGTTAATCCCCTCAAGACGTAGAAAGTCCATGTAGCCCAAGTTTCATAGATAGTACAAGCATATCTTCAAAACAACATAAAATATTTGAGTGTCTTGCTTTTGAGTTTCTAGAGGTCTTTGCCAATTATCCTCTACCTGAGAAGGCCGATTCTAATTTTTCATATTATTCAGATCTTTAGGAGGAATAAAAAGAAGATATAGTAGAAGATGATAATGACCATACATTGCCTACAATTCTAGAAGATGGATCTACACTCCTCATAGAGGGTATAACAAATGTGAATTTGGGAACCCATGAGGATCCCAAAATTGTTTATCTTGGAGCTTCCCTTACTGAAGTAGAATATAAACATATTATATCCATTCTTAAGGATTATATAGACATCTTTGCATAGACATATTCTAACATTCTAGGCCTAGATATAGATTTAGTTGTGCATCATCTTATTGTTCACCCTGATGCTAAACCAGTCAAGCAAAATTTGTTAAAGATGCATCCACGCATCACCATTTTGGTTATGGCCAAGTTAGAAAAGTTTTTAGGAGCTAATTTTATCAGACCACTAGACTACTCTGAATGGATTTCTAACATAGTGCCAGTTAGTAAAAAGAACCCACGCATATGTGTTTGTACTAATTTTTGTGACATCAACCAAGCATGCCCCAAAGATGATTTTCCTCTACCCAAGATCAACATGATGTCAACTCAACTATTGGGTACGAGATGCTATCCTTAATGGATGGATTTTTTTTTACAAGTAGATCAAGAAACCCCTGAAGATTGGCATAAGATTGCATTCACAACTCCATGGGGGACATTTTGTTACCAAGTCATGCCATTTGGTTTAATGAATACTGTAGCCACATATCAGCATGTAATGACTGTCATCTTCCATGGCATGATACATGACATTATCAAGGACTATGTTGATGATATACTAGCCAAATAAAGAACAAGAATGGGACATCTTGGCATTTTATGAAGAATATTTGAGAGGCTTCATACATATAAAGTCCACTTGAATCCTAAGAAATGTGTCTTTCGAGTCACATCGGTAAAATTGTTAGGGTTCATTATATCACAATAAGGGATTGAAGTCAACCCTAAAAAGGTCAATTTTATTATGAAAATGCCTCCACCAAACAATCTTAAATAGTTGAAAAGTCTACAAGGCAAGATCCAGTCTATATGCAGGTTCATTTCTTAATTGGCAGTAAGTGCCACCCATTTACCCATCTCTTAAATAAATGGGTAAAATTTTAGTGGGATGAATATTATTAGATAGAATTTGTAAATATTAAAACATACTTGGCTAATCCACTAGTTTTATGACCTCTGACACAAGGAAAGCCAAGGCTTCTTTATATATTAGCCATAGAACATGCATTGGGGGCACTTTTATTACAGCATGATGATCATGATAAGGAACTCGTGGTTTATTATTTAAGCCACATATTAGTATCCTATGAACATAATTATATTCCTATTGAGACGGCATGTTTAGCTATGGTGTTCACCACTCAGAAATTGTGAGATTATATGTTAAATAATAAAACTATTATTATCACCAAGGTAGATCCTCTCTAGTTCCTCTTATCTAAAGCAACTCTTCAAGGATGCATGGCTAAATGGATTATGCTCCTTAGTGAGTCTGATATTGAGTACCAAAATCAAAAGGCAATCAAAGGATAGGTTCTTACAAACTAACTTGCAGAAGCTCATATTACAGCTATTCAACCTCTCAACTTTGACCTTCTAGATGATAGAACAAGCATCACAAGAACCTGAATAGTGGACACTCTATTTTTATGGATAATTCACGTCTTGAAGGTCTAGAATTGGCATATTATTGATCATACCATAGGGGGAATTGATCCCCAAATCATTCCATATACTATTTTAGTGTACAAATAATATGGCCAAATATGAGGCATTGGTTACAGGGCTTCATTTTACCATATAGTGGGATATTCAAAACTTAAAGGTCTATGGAGATTCATAGCTAATCATAAATTAGAAAACTAATCAGTATCAAACAAGAGATGATAAGCTTTTTCCTTACAATCAAATTATCGATGACCTCAAAACACATTTTAAATATCTATAGTTTGAGCAAGTTCCACGAGTCAATAATAGATATTTTAACACCATGGCAATAATTGGTTTCATGATTCAAATGCATGACAGTGCTAAAGAGTATCATTTCTTGATTGAAAATCTTCTTCAGTTGGCACATATTCTATTAGATTCAGAGAGGATATGTACCATTGTTGATCTTAATCCCTCACTTGAGCTACCATGGTACCAAGATTTTTATACTATTTCCATAGTCATGTGTTTCCTGTCAACCTTTCCAATAACCAATAAAAACTATTCCTTCATTGCTTAATAGTTTATATCCTCCTTGGAAATATGCCTTATCGAAAAGGCTATGATGGAATGCTTCTTCATTATTTATCTTTGGGATAACCTAAGCTAGCACTAAAAGAGGTTCATGAAGGAATGTGTGGGGCCCATACCAATGGTGTAGTCCTAGTAAATAAACTTCTCAGAATAGGCTATTATTGGCACAAAATGGACATAGATGCTTGTAATTATGTAAATAAGTGTGTTCCTTGTCAACAAGATGGTAAATTGATACATGCACCTTCCTTATCATTGTAGCTGATTACAACACCATGGTCTTTTTCAATATGGGGTCTTGATCTCATTGGGAAAATTAACCCAATGTCTTCAGATGGCCATAAGCACATTTTGACTACAACTGAGTACTTTACCAAGTGGATTGAGGCCATTCCTCTCACTTATGTTACTAGGAAACAAATAGCCAAATTCATTCATTACCATATCATTTATTGATATGGCATCTCAGCCCATATTTATCTGATAATGATGGATCCTTTGTAAACCAAGATGTAAAATATCTTTTTGCAAAGCTTAAGATCAAAGCACAAGAAATCCACTCCATATAACCCACAAGGAAATGGATGATTTGGGGCATCAAATAAAACCATTCTTGCCATCTTAAAAAACATTATCAATGATGTTGGTCATAATTGGCACTTTCAACTCTTTCCTGACCTATGGGATTATAGAACCAATCATCGTACCCTAACTAGACCTATTTCATACTCTCTTATTTTTGGCACTAAAGCTAATATCCTGATCAAGATTGAGATCCCATCATTAATAATATCACTGGAGCACATAGAAGATGATGAAGACTATAGAGCCTCACAGCTGCAAGAACTATAACTTCTTGATGGTAAGTGTTTGGCTACCCTAGAAAATTTATAGGCCTATCAAAATGGATTGTGGAGAAGCTACAATAAATGCATTCTCCCTTGAGAATTTGAGATTGGTGACTTATTTTTGAAATAGAACCATAAGAACATGAATGTTGAACCCAAAAAGAAAGGCAAGTTTCATCCTAATGGGTTAGGGCCATATATTGTCACAACAAACTATGGATTAGGAGCATATCAATTGGATAAACCTAATGGTGAATAACTTTTAGAGCCCATGAACATCATACACCTTAAGATATTCTATGCATAAATAGCTTTGAACCATTATTTATAAGACCCCTGACTTGGGGTCAACTTGTGCTATTGAAATTTTATCACACCCTTTTATCTTAACTTAAACACATTTTATACTACCCTGGTCCATTTTTCATGAATCCTGACAGTAAAGGATGTGAACCCTTGGCACTCTAAACACATTCTTCATCCCATTATGGATTACTGTCTTCAAGAGGCATATTCTTTATTTTATCTATAACATCTTATAAGCTTGAACACTTTTTGTCCCTTAACCAATTATGATCCTGACTATGTCTCATGAACATTATGAACATCCTCAATAGTAGATCTACAAAGTAGTTCAATCAGGACAGTCTTGTGTAGTTTTAGACAAGTGAATGCTAGCATCTTCTTAGTTCCCATATTTACTATTCTTTCTTGTTTTATCAAGAGCCTCACTCTCATCGATTTGTGAGCATGGGTCATTGCAGCCAGCCTAGTTGTCTTATTGGAACCTCTACTCTTAGGACTTGCATATCCTCAACTAGATGGCCCCACTTTAAGCATATTTTATCCCAAAAACACCAAAAACATTAGAAATACTTTGAAAATACCAAAAACATCAAAACATTGTCTCATACTTCTATATATTTGTACATTCCCATTCCACCATCGCACGCTCTCATTATTTTGTGAGAAACTATTAAGTTTGAATGCTCTTGCCATTTTATAAGCACAAAAACACTATTTCATTTCATCTTGTCCCATGCACTTGTCATTTTACAAGATCATTCTTTCTCATCTCATGAACTTCTTGTTTGCCAGACCATTCTCATTTGTTTGTCATATCTTCCATTTCTTTTATAACATTAATCATGCTAGTTTGATCATCATTTTTCTTTTATCCTATTTCTTGGGAGAACTACATTTGAACTAATGTTCATGTTGGAACATGCATCCATGGAACTATGTAGGTAGTGTCTAGTTATCTTATACATCTAGAGTCAACTTGGCCAACCCCTTTCTTTTTCTTCTCTTCCCCCATTTATTTTGTCATTATTCCTCTTTAATTAGGGAATAATTATTATTTCATTATTATTTGTTATGTTGTGGTGGAAAGTAAAGCCTCTACTACAAATGCATGAACATTTGTCTTTAAACCACACTAACTTGGTTTTATTTGTGTGTGTTTATTTGAGTTCTCTTGGTGTTTTGTGGTGTTTTATTGTTCTTTCACACTTCTCCTTTTATTTCTTCTCCTTCTCTCTGTTTATTACTTTTTGTCTCATCTTGGTCTTGTGATTCCTTCATTGTTTTTTTCTTATCTCTTTTGTGTTTTAGAACACCTTAATAGTCTACATGGATCTTGATTATTTATATTTTGGTCTCATGTCATTAAGATGTTTTTGTCTTTCATTATTAAACATTTTTGTTCCTACTTAAGTCTTGATTGATCATATCTTTATTTCATTCTAGGTTCATTTATGTTTATCTTTTTCTTTTTCTTTGCTTTTTTGTTTATATGTAAATCTTGCTAACTCTGATTTTGGTCATTGTTTTACCATTGTCCTTAGTTATAGGTAATCACATTGGAACTGGCTCAGTGCAATTGGAATCTTATGTCATTCTAATTTATTCATAACTATGATGCCTAATTTCTTTGGCTATAGCAAGCACTTTATGCTCAAGTCTCAAATTCTTAACATCAACATCAGCTCTGATGAATGAATCTCAAGAAAACTTTACAAAACCTAGGCTCATGATATGGAATTAGGCTTCTAGGTAGCATACATTTCAGGCTTCTTTGTCTATGCTTAGATGTCCACATCTTCATTTACATTGTGAGTCTAATAGATTCTTGGTCATTTTTCATCATTATTCATTCCATTCTCTCTCAAACTTGGGTAAACTACATTGGCTTGAAGTTCATGTTGGAACATGAGTCCATGGAACTATGTAAGTAGTGCTCAATTTCTATTGAGGTTAGCTCGATTATCTCCATTCTTCTTTTCATCTCTCTCATCACTTTGTGCATTCTCATATTCTTGGTTTTATATGGATTTCTAAGCCATTACACCATTGCATGTACATTTTTCCCACTTGCTTTAACCTCTCTTTTCGGTTCTATAATTGATCTATTTTGCTTGCCAATTACCCATGTTGGGGCAAATTGTTGAGTTGTGGAGCTAAAAGCTTCACTAATGAGCTAATGTGGAGGTTGCTAGGCTTACACAGTAACTGGCATTGGTCAGAACCAACTGACATCAGTTAGGGTCGATCGGCATCGATTAGGGGTCGATCAACATCGATCATCTTCAGATCGACACCGACTTTTGTGCATTTCCAGCATTGTTATTTTTAGGAGAACAGATTTGAGCCTTTGATTTAGGAGGTGGATCTAAAGGTGGCGAATGCATGGCTCATGAACCCTAGTGTTGTAGTATTCTATATAGTAGGGTTAGATCCTCATAGCATGTACAATTCAATAATTGAGTTGATTGTAATTGATTGAGAGAGAGAGAGAGAGAGAACTCTTGAGGGAGAATTATTGTACATCTGCAAGGTGTGAGGAGAGAGAGATTTCTTCATTGTATTTTCTTTTGAAAGATTTTAATACAGATTAGTTGTTTCTTGTATCTCTTATTATTTGTTGTTTCTAATTTCTAGTTACTTATTACTTCTGGTTTCAATTTTGTGTTTAGTTACTTATACAAAAGTAATCAATTGTACTCTAAGATCCTAACAACTAGTATCAGAGAGTGTTAGTGTTTATTGATTACAGAATCCACTCATAGGGGTTTCTAATTGAGTGGGAGCAAAGCAATGGCAGAAGAAAGTAAACTAAGAATGGAGAAAGTCAATGGCAAGAATTATCAATTATGGAGGATGTAGATTGAAGATTATCTGTATTAGAAAGATTTGTATTTACTATTGGGTGGGGTTTCAAAGAAGCCCACAGATATGGAAGATGAAGAATGGAATGTTCTTGATAGAAAGGCTCTTGGATCTATAAGGTCGAGCTTGGCAGCTTCTGTGTTTTCCAACTTATCACAGGCAAAGACAATGGTAGAGTTAATGGATACTTTGGCAAATTTATATGAAAAACCCTCAGCTTCGAATAAGGTATATCTTATGAAGCAATTATTTAATTTGCAAATGCAGGAAGGTGGATCTGTATCTAGTCATCTTAATGATTTTCATACAATAGTAAATCAGTTAAATTCAGTCAAAATAGTTTTTGATGATGAAATTAAGGCTCTCTTAATCTTATGCTCTTTACCTAAAAGTTGGCATAGTTTGGTAATGGCAGTTAGTAATACTGCATCTGCTTCAAATATCTTGAAAGTTGATGATGTTGTTAGTGTAATCTTGAATGAAGAAATTTGTAGGGAAAGCACAGGGGAAACATCAGCTAATGCTTTAAGTGTTGAAAGTAGGGGAAGGCAAAGAGAGAAGGGCAAGAAAGGGAAATCAAGGTAAAAGATCGAAAATAGATCCAAATCTAGAAATGGAAGAATAACCTGTTGGAATTGTGAAAAGAAAGGGCATGCAAAGAAAGATTGTTGGTTGAAGGATAATAAAGAAAATCAGCATGAAGGTAATAAAGAAGCAAAAGTTGTAGGTATTGTTGCATAGGATGCTCTTATATTTTCTTTGGATAATAAAGTAGAATCATGGGTTTTAGATTCTGGTGCCTCTTTCCATGCAACCTCAAATAGAGAATTTTTCAATGATTATGTCCATGGAGATTTTGGAAAAGTTTATTTAGGGGATGATGAGCCTTGTAAATTAGTTGTCAAAGGAAAAGTGCAGCTGAAATTGTAGAATGGCAACACATGGGTGTTGAAGGATGTCATGCATGTACCCATCCCGAAGAGGAATCTGATTTCTATAGGAAATTTGGGTGATGAGGGTTGCACAGTAACTCTCACAGCTGAATCTTAGAAAGTTTCCAAGGGTGCACTTGTATTAGCAAAAGGTAAGAGAGTAGGTACACTTTATCTATCTACTTGTATTACTGATTATTCTCCTTTTATTTTATCTACTTCAAATGTAGATGTCAAGTTGTGGCACTGTATGCTTGGTCATATGAGTGAGAAGGGAATGAATGTTCTTAAGTCAAAAGGTAAGCTTTCAGATTTGAAAAGCATAGATCTAGATTTTTGTGAGTATTGCATTTTTGGGAAACAAAAGAAAGTGAGGTTTCTCAAAACTGGGTCAACAAAGAAGAAGCACAAGTTGGAGCTTGTTCATATAGACGTGTGGGGACCAGCTCGGGTAGCTTCTATTGGAGGATCACAGTATTATGTTTCTTTCGTTGATGATGCTACAAGAAAGGTATGGGTTTATTGCATAAAGAGGAAATCTTATGTTTTTGACACATTTAAGAAATGGAAAGCTTTGGTTGAGAATGAAACAAGTTTGAGATTGAAGTGCCTTAGAGCTAATAATGGTGGTGAGTACTATAGCAATAAATTCAATAGTTACTGTTCTATGAGTGGAATATATAGGGAAAGGATGGTTCCAATGACACCTCAATAAAATGTAGTTACTGAAAGGATGAATATAACAATAATGGAGTGTGCACGGAGTATGAGGTTGCATGCTAGTTTGCCCTTATAGTTTTGGGCAAAAGCTATAGATACTACGGTTTACTTGATTAATAGAGGACATTCTACTGCACTAGATGGTGGAATTCTAGAAGAGGCTTGGACAGGTAAAAAGGTAGATCTTTCATTTCTTAGAGTTTTTGGTTTTGAAGCTTTTGTGCACATTGATAAAGAAAATAGAAAGAAGCTGGATGCTAAATCTATGCAGTACACTTTCATTGGTTATGGTTTTGGAGATTTTGAATTCCAATTGTATAATTTAGAAACTAACAAAATTAGAAGTCATGATGTAGTTTTCAATGAGAAGGTGATGTACAGTGATGAGCTCAAGAGGCTAAATAATTCTGAGCAGGGCAATCTTGATTTGGAAGAGGTTATGATCCAAAATGAGCTCATGGGTAAAAATCATCACTCACAAAAAAACATAGAGACAGACGTCGATCAGGTGGAGACTGACGTCGATCAAGTGGAAATTGGCATCGATTAGGAGGAATCGACATCAGTCGAGTGCAGACTGGCATCGATCAGAGATGATTGGGATTGGTCATTGTCAGAATAAAATTTGTGAAGATAGCAAGCTATAAATGAGTTTCAAACACCCATAAGGAGGTCTAAAAGGGTAAGTAAACCTCCAATTCATTATTCCCCTTCTTTATACTAATTTTTTCTCACTAATGGTGGAGAACTAGAAAGTTTTGATGAGGCAATACAGGTAGAATCTAGGAAACAGTGGGAGCATAGCATGAATGAGGAAATTGATTCCTTAGAAGAGAACCATATGTGGGATTTGGTTGAATTGCCAACTGAAAAGAAAGCACTGAAAAACAAATGGGTATACAGGTTAAAGGAAGGAGAAAATGGACAAATGAGACATAAGGCCATGTTGGTAGTAAAGGGATTTGCACAGAAACTAGGTATTGATTTTGGTGAAATTTTTTCTCTTGTAGTAAAGATGAATTCTATTCAGACTGTATTGTCTTTAGTTGCTATTGAGGATTTGCATCTTGAGCAGCTTGATGTTAAGACATCATTTCTTCATGGAGATTTGGATGAAGAGATATATATGGATCAGCCAGAAGGTTTTGAGGTCAAAGGTAAGGAGAAACTTGTGTGCAGGTTGAAGAAAAGCTTATATGGTCTTAAGCAAGCTCCAAGACAATGGTATTTGAGGTTTGATAGGTTTATGAAAGAGCATGGCTTTATTAATTGTCAATCTAACCGTTGTATTTATTTTAATAGATTGGATAATGGTAGTTATATTATCCTGTTACTATATGTAGATGATATGCTTGTTGCAAGTTTACACATGTAGGAAATTACTGAGCTTAAGGTAAAATTAGCTCACACATTTGCCATAAAGGATTTAGGAGTAGCAAAAAAAATCCTTGGCATGAGTATTAAGAGATACAAAAAAAATCATAGTTTGATTTTGTCTCAAGAGGATTATGTGAATAAGGTGTTGGAGAGGTTCAATATGTAGGATGCAAAACTAGTAAGCACACCTATGGCTGGACACTTCAAGTTGAGCAAAGAAAAGTGTCCTAAATCACATGATGAGGTTGAGTACATGAGTAGAGTTCCATATGCTTCAGCAGTTGGGAGATTGATGTATGCAATGGTATGTACTAGACCAGATATTGCCCAAGTAGTGGGAGTTGTCAACAAGTTTATGGCCAATCTAGGAAAGGAAAACTAGAAAGTAGTTCAGTGGATTCTCAGATATCTGAGAGGGACCAGTAGTAGGCATTTATGTTATGGAGGGTCAAACACTTCTCTACATGGGTATGTAGATTTGGATATGGCAGGTGACTTGGATGGTAGGAGAAACACCACAGGATATATGTTCACTATTGGTGGAATGGTGGTTAGCTGGATTTCAAAGTTGTAGAAGGTTGTTGCCTTGTCTACTACAGAGGTAGAATACATTGCAGTCATAGAGGCTAGCAAGGAAATGATTTGGATGACTCGGTTCATGGAAGAGTTGGGAAAGGAGGAAGAGAGTTGCAGATTGTACAGTGATAGTCAAAGTGCAATTCATTTGGTAAAGAATTCAGCCTTTCATTTAAGAACCAAACATATACAGCTTAGGTACCACTTCATTATACAGGTATTGGAGGATGGACAGTTGAAGCTAGAAAAGATCCATATGGATAAGAATCCTGTTGATATGTTAATAAAGTCGGCAACAAAGGAGAAGTTGAATCTTCATTCAACTTTTGTTGGTCTTTAAGATTAAACTTGAAGAGGGAGAAACAAGCCAGAGATGTTTAGAGGATGTTTTTATACAGATACAAGTGCAACTATTTATCTCCAAGTGGGAGATTGTTGAGTTGTGGAGCTAAAAGCTTCACTAATGAGCTAATGTGGAGTTTTTTAGGCTTACATAGTAACCAACATCAGTCAAAATCAACCGACATCGATTAGGATCGACCAGCATCGATTAGGGTCGACCGACATTGGTTAGGGGTCGATCGACATCAGTCATCTTCAGATCGACACCGACTTTTGTGCGTTTCCAGAATTGTTATTTTTAGGAGAACAAATTTGAGCCTATAATTTAAGAGGTGGATCTAAGGGTGGTGAATGCATGACTCATGAACCCTAGTGTTGTAGTATTCTATATAGTAGGGTTAGATCCTCATAGCATGTACAATTTAGTAATTGAGTTTATTGTAATTAATTGAGAGAGAGAGAGAGAACTCTTGAGGGAGAATTACTGTACATCTATGAGGTGTGAGGAGAGAGAAATTTCTTCATTGTATTTCCTTTCGAAAGAGTTTAATACAGATTGGTTATTTTTTGCATCTCCTATTATTTATTGTTTCTGATTTCTAGTTACTTATTACTGTTGGTTTCAATTCTATTTTTAGTTGCTTATACAAAAGTAATCAATTGTACTCTAAGATCCTAACACAAAACATCTAAACAACATCCAAATCAAATCATCTCTATAGGGGTAAAATCATTATTTATTCTTTATCAATGATCAAGATTCACCTTACTGGGGAAAAGCTATTATATCATGATCAAATTAGCTCTACAAGGGTAAATCATTATTTATTCTTTATCAATGATAAAAATTTTCCGTACTGGGCCAAAACTATTTTATCATGATCAAATATACTCTACTAGAGTATTTCTTATTATATTCTCTTTGGAGACCCCTTCTAGTGGTGCTTCCCATCCTGAAGTAGAACATTATCCCTTTTCCTCTAATTCCAAGTTGTCTACATTAAATCCCATGATGGCAATATTTTAGTGTGCAACTTGTCTCATGATTGATTAATTTTGCAAGCGCATAGTTTGTACTCTTAAATTGGGTATGTTTATAGTGTGTCCCTTACATTTATGGATTATATCTTTCCCATTCCCCCTAATTTTTGGGGCCTAGTATACCTATAATTATATTTTGATCATTTATGGTAATCATGTGTGTAAGTATTAACTCATCTGGATGTGATCTATTCTATGGGTTAATCTCTCACTTTCTCTCTCTTTTCAAGAGTCCATCCTTCTCTTTCATCCTAGTATGTCCTCTTGAGGGGGCATCATGGGTCTATTCCAATTTCTTCTTGACAACTATTTTTTTTGAAAATATGTTTCTTCACCTAAATGTCTCATTATGCCTTCTCAAATAGGGGCAAAATGTAAACATCCAATTTCTAACACCATTTACGTTGAAATTGTCAATCTTACTCAAATTATGCTCAAATGAACATTTTAGGTCAAAATCCATAAAATGCCC
>JARHVA010007931.1:477500-520000 GCA_037957365.1 Torreya grandis | reverse complement strand
TGCCCTAATCCCTAAACCCTAAAACATAAATTGTAATCCTTAATCCCTAATCCTTAAACCCTTTGCACTAATGCGTTAATCCCTAATCTATATTAATTATAACATGATTGCATTATTTAATAATGGGATCATGTTATTCTTAATATAGACAACACTCAATTCTTAATGTCAATTTCTAAGCCCAATCGAGTATTGAAAATAACATGATCATGCTATTGTTAATATACACTTCTCAATATGTTAGATGAAGTAGAACCTAGTCTAATAAATAACATAATCATGTTATGTAATAATGTGATCACGTTATTATTAGTATAGACTAAGCTCAATTTTTAACATCTATTTTTAACCCAAATCATGAATTTTATCCCCACAAACATTCTCTGCACACTTCTGCAGGATCTACGACACTTGTGTACTTGACCCCACCTTTGAAAAGTTGTCAATTATCCTTAATGGGTGTCAGATCACGTTCAAGGAATAGGAAGATGTTGAAGAAAAAAACACCAAATGAATTAGGATATTTGAGAGAGAAACACAAAATATGAATGCAAAAACTTCATGGTACACAAGGTATGAACCCTAATCCTAATGAACCAAATGTCATATATAATAAGCCAATTAATAATAATGAATTAAACAATGATGAAATTGACCATAATGAATTGAATAATGATGAAATTTACCATAATAAAATGAATAATAATGAAATTGACAATAATGAATTAGATAATGTTTGAATTTTACATTCAAAGTTCCAAGTTTTTTATTTTGTTGATGATGAGTCTATGTATGATGCTTCACCCCCCATGAATGAAGAAAATTTGATGGAAAAAAATGATGATGAAATTAACCATCAAGAAAATTTCATGGAAATATATAATGAAAAAATAAAAAAATAAAATGTCATCCCACCTTTAAACAATGAAATCAATAATGATTTTGAAACACCCTCTCAACAAATTCTACCATTAGCAACACCTTCAAGAATTGTGTGTAGAAAAGACAAGTACTTAATTTAAGTTGTTGAAAATATTTTAGAAACAATGCATAATAAAATGTTTGATCACCATTCAAGGAGATTGGATCAACAAATTTTGGATACTTTCTTTCATAATTTGGATTATGATAGTCAAAGATGTCAATTATTTGTTTCATTGATAAATTAGATTAAGATGAGATCTATAATGTACACATTAAGACTAAGAACATCTAATATGGATGATCAAAAAAATGAAATTCTTGAAAATATAAATGATGCATATCCTATTGGAGGCCCAAAATCATGCACCCAAGATTGTAATTTTGTTTGGTGTATACTTACAACTTGTGCAATAAGGACAAAATAGTGAAAAAATGAATGATTTAAAAAACAAGCCAAACACTTAATATAAATATAAAAACAATAATCAAAGTAATTCAAAGATGTGAAAGACTTAATGAACCTAATACTAATGAGCTATGGGCATTATTTGGTAGACTTCCACAAAAATACAAAGCTATAGATGATACTCTCAAAGAGTTACTTTCTCAATTTTGGAAAGACAATACAAGAGTTTCACCCAATGCAAGAGATGTTATGAAAATAAGAGTTGGTTCTCATAACCATATAATGTATCCAAAACATTTAATAAATATGACTCAAACACAATTGTACTCTAAATTTTTGAAAAAATATCCATAAATTTATATTTTTTAAAGATATTTTAAGATGGCCAAACCTCTTTATGTAAAAATAAATCACACATGCACCACTTGTTGTTGTAGGAAACATGTTGAATTTTCAATGCGTTATGATCTTTTTCTCTATATTCATTTTACTTTGCATAATAACAACATTTTATAGGAATGTGACATTGAATTTCTATCAAAATCAGCTAGGGAATTTATTCCAAATATCTTTTGTAAAAGTTTGGATGGACAATTATTTTACAACAAATCATGTTTAAATGGAAATTGTAGAATTTGTGGTGGATTGCCAAAATTAAAAAAATGTATCCATGAGGAGACTGTAAGTGCAATTGGATAGGAATTAGTTGGTTTAATCAAATATAAATCAGTGACTTATCAAGTAAAAGATGGTAAATAATATAAAAGATGTGAGCTTGTTACAAAAAAGATACCTATCTCTGAATTTTTGGTCAAATTTAGGGAAAAGATTTTTTATGAGTATGCAAGACACATACATAGGGCTAGATGGTTGGATGAAAATTTAAAGATAAGCAAGGATACATTACCACTTGGTTTGATTGTTTTTGTAGCTGATTTTTTTGAAAATTACACATTCAAACCTCAAATGGAAGTTCAATCATAGTATTACAACTCATCACAATTTGTCATATTTGTGCATATAGCGAAATAATGGAAAATATTAAGATAGTACCATTTATATATCAGTGATGATTGATCACATTATTTAGAAGTGTATGTGCAAGGTTGTTTTCTGAAGTTCTATGAACAATTGAGTCAAAAGAACATTAATTTCAATCAGCATTACATTTGGTCAAACAATTACACATCACAATTCAAAAATGTATGGATGTTTATTAGTTGAATAGGATGCATGTTACCACTAATGTAGAACATATTTGGAGTTTCACCAAGGCTATCCATACAAAAGGGGAGCATGATGGTGTTGGAACATGTGTAAAAATAGCTATTACAAGGGGAGTTGAAATTTTAATAAGGTTTTCATTTGTCAAATATAAAAACTATGGTTGAATGGTGTAATGAGAACATGTGTCATGGTGCTCAACTAAATTCTATTATTCATAGATATTTCTGGTTAATGGAGGAAGAAAAATTGGCAAAGTATGAGGATTATATAACATTAATGGGTTCAAGTACCTCCACTTCTTTAATAGCTAAAATTCAAGTTCTTGCACTGTTCATACGAGACACTTAGCATGTTCCTGTTCTACATGTGTGGACTCTGTTTGGAATGAGTGTGAGTCACAAGAGTGGGTGGATGATTAGAGTTACAAACCTCTAATTTCAATCAACACATATCAGGTTCCAATAGCATTACAACTTATAAATATGACATCATCAGATGACTTATACCATGTATCTAATCTAGTGTAGCCAGGTAGAATATTTTTCATTATGTATAATTTATTTCATTATATATCTTCATATTGTTGCTAAAAATGATTTTTTGATATAGGGCATGTTTTTATAGTTATTACAGATGAGGATAATGAAGAGGGCACTAAATAATACTTTTGTTAGTGTGTAGAGAGAAAGAAAACATTGACTTCCCCAATTATAGATGGAGAAAACATTGACTATCCCATTGGGCAACTAGTAGTCATTGGAACTTGGTTTTGATAATATCTTATAAAATATTCAGATCAATGGTTATTTGAAGAGTTTGAATGCATAGGAAGATAATTCACTATTCAAATTTGATTATTGTAGTGAATATTCAATTGTAAAAATATCATGGGAGGCCATAAAATAGGAAACAATGGAAAGTTTGGAAGTCAGACTATGAAGCTATTCTTGATACTATCAAGGATAGAGTAAATCCTAGTGGTCTATTGGATTTAAATACGTAGGTATGTTTAATATTCAAATGTATATGTAATTAATTTTACCAAAGGTTTTTTATTTTTTAGGTAGTATATATAAATTTCATTTTTAATTACTTACTAACAATTTTTTGTAGGTTAGTGGTGCGAGATAAGCTTCCACCTTCTCATGGTTGGTAATGTTATTAAAGAATTATATATTCTTGAAGCTAAGATAATCTTAAGTGGGATGTGATTGAATCTTAGGTTGGACGTGATCAAATTTTAGGAAAAACCTTACAGGTTTTGTTTTATGGGTGTTTTAACTTTGGATTAAAAAAATGCATTTTTTTTTGTATTGGGAAGGGCTTTCTTAAGGCCAAAATGGGTGGTGGATTTGTCTATCAAGCCTAATTGGAGGCCAAGAACCTAGTCCTCGATATTATCCACCCCCTGAATGTGTTGGTAGTGTCAGGTTTTAATCAGGAAGCATGAGAGCTATATTTTTGCAACAACAACTTAAACTTTGACAACATTTATAGTCAGTGTTTATGCACTTCAAAATGGTAATTAAAATACACTTTTGGGTGGATCTATGTCATGGTAGTGTGATAACATGTAATTTACCTCTGTGTGTGTGTGTGTGTGTGTGTGTGTGTGTGTGTGTGTGTGTGTGTGTGTGTGTGTGTGTGTGTGTGTGTGTGTGTGTGTGTGTGTGTGTGTGTGTGTGTGTGATCATAGTGATATATTCTGAGGTGGAGGTCCCATAAATATAAATTTTGGTTGAAGCTCAAGAAGTTGTTTGTTCAATGCTTAAACATTGTATTTTTGGACCCCTCACTGTAACTTGTCCAATGGATTTCTCTTGAAGTTTCCACCTGAGTTCTCTAGGATACGATTATAAGGATTAAATAGGAAAGGGAAGGATATGATTGTTCATATAAATCACTTAATATTTTCATTTTACATTTGTTTGAACTTAGGCTAAAAATTGCATTTTTCTTATATTGGGAAGGGTGTTCTTGAGACCAAAATGGGTGGTGGGTTTGTCAATTGTGCCTAATGGGAGGCTAGTAACTTGGTCCTAGATTTTATCTAGCCATCTGAATGTGTTGAAAGTGTCAATTTTTAGTTAGGAATAATCAAAACTAGGTTTATAATACCATAACTTAAACTTTGACAACATTTGTTATCATTATTTTTGAACCCTAGAATGGTAGTGAAAATGCACTTCTGGGTGGATTTGAACATCATGGTGGTGTGATAACATGTAATTTGCCTATTTGGATGTGATCAAAGTGATATATTCATAGGTGGATATCTCAGAGGTATAAATTCTAGTTGAATATCAAGAAGTTGTTTATTCACTACCAAAAATTTGCATTTTTGAACCCCTCACTATAACTTGTCCAACATATTTATCTTAAATCTTCCACTTGAGTACATTTTATGAAAAATCACTAAAACTAGAATAGGTATAAAAACATTATTAAACTCTCATAATGACATGATAAAGAAAATATTATTGGAAATGTCCCAAAATTAATTTTTAAGGCTAGTTTATTGTTTGGATCATGTAGAGGACTCCCTTAAGCATCCCCAGGTGGGAGTGTATTATCAGGATAGTAAGTGGAACCTATAGGAAAATGCTTGTTTTTGAAGAAGTTGATATAGAAGACAAATGTTGCATTGGACCAAGTATGAAAATGGATGAATGGAGAAGATTAAGACTTATTTTTATTTTCCATGGTGTTAGTTTGGAAATTTCTAGCCTTTGTGTCAATTATTTTGGTCACTCATGTTGACCTATCGCTAAATTGGGCTAATGGTGAAACTAGTGAGAAAAAATAGGGAGAGTGAGAATGTGTTTAGGGTTGAGTTGTAGTCTATTAGGAATGGATATAATTACTTAAGGTTTTTTCTCAATACTTATACCTCATTTTAATATTTATTAAATTATTTATATTTCACTTAAAATATTGAAAATGGTGTTCACAAAATGACCTGTCTGAGTGAGTTAAGACAATGAAGAAGTAAGGTTCAGAGTTTGATCTATATGTTATATATATTTCCATTTTACATATATATGGTATCATCTAAATACATTTAAGTTCATGGATGTGTTTCTACAAGTGTTGGAAGTCATGTTTACCATGACTGGTTCTTAGGGTAGAATG
Source organism: Torreya grandis (assembly GCA_037957365.1). Lineage (NCBI taxonomy): Eukaryota > Viridiplantae > Streptophyta > Pinopsida > Cupressales > Taxaceae > Torreya > Torreya grandis. The sequence goes on along the minus strand of JARHVA010007931.1, from coordinate 514,311 downwards.
ATTGTCTTAAGTAAGTGAGAGTGATGATTTTGAGAGTATATGCACATAGATGATGAATCTAATGTATATATTTTTATTTTTTAATATATATTTAACATATAAATTCTTGATATAAGGTGTAAATATATTTTAATTAATTTTAATATAGAAGGTAAAATGACCTATCTAACTGTGCAAGAAATATGAAAGAGAAAGATGAGAAATTGGTCAGTAAGACAAATGGTTGTTACTAGAACCAATGATATATTTATTTTATGATGTTATATATATCATAAATAAACTATTAATTTGAATTATAATATTTTAAATTTTCATTATAGGAGTTACAAATATCATTCATTATGACTATGTTGATAGGTTTATTGCTAGTTCTATAAAGTCATTTAGCAAATATGAGTTTGGGGTGTTTTACCCAGAGTTGAATAATAAATTTCATATGAAAAATTTATTTAGGTATCAAAGGTTAATTTTAGTGTATTATTATTTATTATAATTCCCTATGTAAGTGTCGAGAGTCAATTGTTTAAGACTAGGGTTTGGAGTAGTCAGACGGTTTTGAGTGGTCATGTTGCAAGAGTGTGTTTGAGGTATGTTATCCTATTTGGTGATGTCAAATGGATATGGTGATGACCATGATGTCATGAATTTTTTTTTAATATGTTTTAAGGACATGGTTTTGTGGGATATTTGACTGTATGCTTCAGTTATGTGAGATAGACTTTCTAGTAGTGAGAAGGTATAATGGAAAGTAGACCTAATGACGTGGTTCAATAAGTGATTTGGAATAAAATGTGTTATTAACTTAAAAAAATTTAATATGTGTCTATTTTATGTTTATATGAAGTGTTTCATTCATTGGTGGAAGATCAATATGTCCCAAGGTGTTCTAAGTGTAACATGTGGTTGAGAAGACCTAATGCATTAGGTCTCTAAGTAGGCCTAAGAAGATATTAAGGTCTAAATGACTTTGGCAAACCTATGTAGTGAATTTTTAACTTTTAAAACATGTTTATAGACCTATTAAAAAGGTTATTCAAGTATGGATAGGTTCCTGGCTGACCAAGGTGGGGAAGATAAATATTCAAGTATATATACAAGGTATAATAGGCCTATTTGAGCTAGTTAAAAGGAATGAGAATATAAGCAAAGAAAGGAGCCCTTTGAGGATCATAAATAAGTCATATATACCATAAATGGAAGTATATGATATTTCATGAACATCCATTAGAATTTTTACATGTAGATGAGAAGGTCGATTGATCTAATAAGCCTAGTAAGAGACTTGTTTGAGTGAAGAAGCCTAGAGGATGATTCAAGAGGGGTAGAAGGTCGAGAAGAGATAAATAAGTTGATTTCCTATTGATAGAGTATAAATATACATCATAGGTGTGTTCCATGTGTATGAACTTTAGTGTATTTTAGATAAATAATATAGATAGTTAAAGAAGAGGTCACAATCTACTGATTGAGAAAAAAGGTATAGTGAAGGTGATCACGTTGATCTTGGTTGAATTGGTGCTTAGTTAAGAGGGAATAGGATATACCTTGTAGGTTGGATATTGAAAAAGTGTCTTTGAAGTGGTTGGGTTGGTTCCAAGTCACCTAGGGGGTTGGAGCCTCCTTTCAAGTTGGAGCTTTCTAAAGTGCTAGTTGAGTTGGTGCTTGACAAGCTAGGGGTTGATGTTCATTGTGGGGTTAGTGCCTCACTAAATTTTGATCCATTTCTTATATGAAAATATTCCAAGTAGTTTGTATCCCCCATGAGGGTTTCCCACATATATCTTGTGTTCATGTGTTGATATCTTGCTTCTTATCTAAGTTATTAATTCTTTATGAATTGGTTGATCACTCTAATTGTTTGAAAGCTTAAAGAATGAAGTGTAGATTTGAAATAAAATATTGTACGCTAAGTCAACCACCCCCCAATCTCAGTGTTTGTGCTTCCAAAAATATTTCTAATAGGACAAGTAGATAGTCACCTAAAGTTTTGATAAGTTGACCTAGATAATATTGTTAGTAGAGTTTGTATATTCAAGGGATGGGCAATGGTATTAGGTTCTAAACCCCATCAACATAAAAAAGGAGACTTTAAAAATTTAAGATGATTTTGAAGACCTAGGAGGAGATCAAACATAGTATATCCCATTTATAAACATCACATACATTTAGCTATTGATAAATGGTCTTGAGATAGCTATATTGATGAGAGATATGAGTTGCAAGATATTGAGAGAAGTGTCTAAACTCTCAATAGAATTATATAGATCCATTGTAAAAGAATGAAGATTGGTTTTAGGCCTAGAAATACTTTCATACAAAGTAAATTTTCTAATGTGAAACTAAATCCTAGTAAATTATTTATCATAATAGAGGCATTGATGGCATGAAAGGCTTTAAAGAGCACCACACAGTCAAACCTTCCCAAATAGACACCTAAAGCATGTTGAGAGATTTTACCTTGGAAAATGAAGGTCGATAAGGTTTATAAACATAAAATAATTTAAAGTGTCTGAGTAATTCAATAACAACATGATGAAACCTTTGAAAAGGTTTATTATTATCTTTGAGGGTCTAAGAAGTCATAACACAGTCAGTTACCTTAATTGTCCACCTACAATGAGTTGAGTTTAGCCTTGATAGTGGATGATTGGTGAAAACACAGAGACTAAAGGCATTGAGAATAGCACTAAGTCAGTTATAAAATGATAAAATATTTTAATGGGATATAATTTATTAGGACATTGGGATAAATATTTCCAAACAGGGGTTATAAGTTAGGCACACACAATCAACTCTAAGTTTGCCCACTCATGGAAAAGCATTTACTTGTTGGAAGATTGTTTGAAAAATTTGTATGATATTTGAGAGAGGTGATATAGTTTATTATGATTAAAATATCCCATGACTAACTTAGACTCAATAAAATTAAAATATCACAGTCATTACCATGTTCTAAACTCTGCACTATCCTAATGTACATACATAGGCTTACTAGACATGGCAAACCTAAGAAGTGGTGAAGCATTTATTGAAGTGTTTTTAATAATTAGAGATACCTAAGAATTAAATTAATAACATTATCAATAAATCCATAAAAGCCTTAGATCTAACAAGTAATACAAGCATAATAAGCTTGGGTTAGTCCTAGTAGACTTAAGTGCATATACAAGCCTGTAAGGTAGTGAGTTGAAAGATGGCCAATGAAGTAAGATAAATTGGAGATGATATGAAATTATAAAACCTTTAAGATATGTTTAAACTAATATAAAAAAAAAATTAATTGATTTCTAAACACTTTACAAAGAGGGTGGATGGGAGAAAGTAGTGAGATAGGGTGAGTTAGGCAATTTGGCCTACAAACCCTAAGCCTAGTTCAATGAGGGTGCAAGGAATATGATGTAGATATAAATATTATATAAATACTGGAATATGTCAAGGAATAGCTCAAAAAATCCATTTATTTAAATTTAACTAAGACCAAATGTAGGGAAGCTCTCACTAACTTAATTCTCTCTTAGACTTCACAAAATGCTTAGTTTCAACCCAAGAGGCTAGTTTCTCTTTCTTGGTATGATTCACACATGTTGAATGGGACCCTAATATCCTAGGGGATTTTTAATTCCTTATTTAAATTCCAATTTTTAGAATAGGTTGGTGGTTTCATGCCTTGAGGATTGTGAATTATCATTAAGAGTTCAAACCATTTTCGGGCTACCTATAAGAGCCATAAAGACTAGGTGACATAAAAATAAAATTTCATGCCTTGATATGGATGGTATTGACTTAAAATACACATATAACATTTTCAATACTCCCATGAGAATCACCCTATGTAATTTTTTGATATAGCACTATATGAAACTATACAAAATAGGGATAAAACACATTGATTTTTAACATTTTGTAGGTCCGTACAATGAATCAAAAATTTAAAATTTTAATGGAGGTATGGGAGTAGTTATTATAACTAAATAAAATAATTTTTTTGTGTTTGGAAAATGTGGGTATCCTATAGAACCATTTTTCACTCCCTTGGTAGGGAGGTTTAATTGAGGCCTAGTTAGGAGAGAGAAAGGAAAAGAAGAGACATCTCCACTCACTCTCAAATCATGAAATTGAATATGTATTTGTAAGGATGTATAGGTTACTGTAATATGACCTGATATTATCAATATCCTCGATAATTTTCTCTACATAAGGAGGTTTTTACTATTTTTGGGCTACAAGGAATGAGGCTTAATTGAGGCTTTTTGTAGATAACTACTTGTTGGGGATTGTTTGAGGAATAAAAATGGATTATTCCATATATTATATGTTATTAATAGGCCATACATTAATTTTATATCAGCTAAAGTAAATGGAATTAATTTTCAGCACTTGTGTGCAAAATAAGCCTAAGGAGATGAAGAGTCCTATAAATACCTTGAAAAGAAAGAGGTGATTTGTCAAGGAGAAATTGTTGGAGTTATTTGAGATGTTTCAAGAGTAGATAAAATAGGTAGGAGAAACTGATCTGACCACCAATAATTCCACATGTCCTTCAACATGTCAAAACAAAGGAGAATTTCAAGAAGCTAGTCAAGGTATCAAGCATTCATTTCAACTTCCATACCACTTGGAGAGCTAGATCATCTTAAGAGCATCTACACATGTCATCCTAGACATATTTAATTTTTTACATAACTCATTTTCATTTTTTAACTCACATGACACTTGCCTACCTTCTCTCTTTTACACTCTTCTTCTCTTCTCTCTCGCATTCTCTATATATTGAGCCACTTTTGGATAGATTTATATCATGCACCTAAGTATGGAAAATCCCTACTCATTTTCAAACTTTGAGAAACAAATAATGATCTATTTTACCTTCTCCATGAGTTGTCTTAATGTGTTTTTTAACTAGTTGATCTTATTAAGTGATATATTCTCTTCCTTAGCATGTTGTCCTTGTTTGCATTCATATTTAGCTTTGAAAGTCTATTAAAGGTCTCTTAAAGTGTTCTAGTGAAGTTTTTCATGATTTTTAGTGAGTTTTATTTCAATAAGTGTCAAGTCATGAATTTGATTTTAGTCATCCTAGCTTAAGTTAGGTTCACAAACCTCTATGAGAAATACTAATGCAAAGGGATTTTTGGAGAAGTGTCATGTGCATATTAGGATTTTACTTGAAGTGTAATTATAATTGGTTGGTAGTGCTTAGGTTAAAATTGGTGCATCAAATTTTTAGGATATATTTACTTTATATTCTCTCTCTCCATTATCATCTAATTGAGTAGGTAGTTTAGGTGATGAGCTTCAATATATAAACCAAGGGAGCTAGTCCTTAAATCTAGAGGTTTGACTCGCTCAAAGGTGACCCAAAACCTAGATTGAATCCCAATACTTAGCTCAAGTTTACAGGAACTGAATCACTATCTCATAGGGTGTAATTTTGAGCTATAACAATTATGGCATGCCTAGTGAGACTTAAGGTCCTAAATAGTGGAAGAAATTTTTGGTGCATTATTCTTCCTATCATCCTTTAGAGGCATTCAAAAAACACCAATGGTGACTTTGAATGCAATTAGTTGGTTATGATTATCCCAAGTACTTATTGTGAAAATAATTTATAAATATCTAGTGTTCTCATTTTACTAATGAAGTTGGCATGGTTGGATAATATGAAAACTTCTAATAGACACCCCCTTACCAACCTTGTCATGATCCACATTATGTCTCTCAATATCCCTATCAAGACTTTTATTATCCCTATGAGTCATATCAATCCTATGGTTATCCTAAATTATCCTCATATGATTCTAATTACATACTTAAACAACCTTACCAAGACTTACAATAATCATACTCCATTCCTACTTCAATTCCATCACAAAATTATGTTTTGCCTACCATATATTTGTTGGCACTCAAGCCAAATATGCAAAAATCAGAAGAGGTGATGAGAAAATGGGATACATAACTTGATGTGATCCCTTTTCAACTCTTATAGAAGATGAGGAAGTCAGTTCAAATGTTGATGGGTAAGTGGATGTTAGTTGGAGAGGAAACCTAATATGCTATCAATGATGAGTTATATGAAATGAGAACTTTTATCCAATTGTGGATAGATAGATTAGAGAGGTGGGAGAATCAAGAGACCCAATCCAAGGAAATTCAACCATCATCTCTTATCCATATTCCATCTCCTTTGATTCTAAGTCTTCCTCAAACTACACCTATCCCTCCTCAAGAAAGCAAGATCTCGTCATCTTGGAGGCCTTCTTGGACTATGATTCCTAATTATACCATGCCAACTCTTATGGAATAATTTGAACCTATGAAATTATCTCCCTCCCTTCCTCAAGATTCCTCTTGTGTTCCATATTAGTTTTATTATGCTCCTTATCCTCATGAAACCATTCACTATCCTTAGGAGGAGCCTACAATAGAGCCAATCCAATCCTCAAAAGATCCTACTAGCTTCAAAATTACAACTTGGAATCAAGTAGTGAATTTTTTTAGAAAGCAAGAGGAAGAAATCCAAGATAAAGAAATTGATGTCAAGGAATAAAACCTTGTGCCTACTCCAGCCACTTTCCCCCTTCCTCAAGAGCCTCAAGTTGTTCCATTTTAGAGGTCTATCCAATAATATTTTTAATGTAAAAAGAAAGCCTTAGTTGAGAAGGTGGAAGATAAAGTTACAGTTATTGAAGATCCTCAAGAAGGCTATGAGAAACTTAGGTGATTATTGAAGAAAATGAAATGTATATAGCCCAATTCATCATGGTTTCCCTTCAAGAATTCCTTCAATAATCTCCCATTTCCAAACCCCCAAATTTTAAAAATGTTATCTCCATCCCCAAGCCCATTCATGAGCCATCTAACTCACATCATATTCCCTCTCCAACCCATGAACTTGTTAATCACCCTCCAACCTCATCTCTTTTTGAAGGAGAACCCATCCTATGGGAGATACGTGAAGAAGATCAAGCCAAAGTTATATCTGATCAAGAAGATGATTTAAGTGTATTTGATGAAGAGTTAATTATAAGGATTCACCTTGGTGAATACAATCATAAATCCATATTCTTAAGTGAAGAAAGATAATATCTTGATGAGATTGCTGCTACTACTGAAAATCTTGATCAAGACATGGAAGAGGTGTTTAAAAAGGACATTGCATCAGTTGAGTTGGTTGAGACTCATGAGAAACATCAAGAGGTTAGTTTTAAAAAACTAATAGAAGATAAACTTTTTATATATTTTATGGAAGAAGATGACTTATAGAAAAGACTCAATGAGATATGTGAAGAGTTTGAGGTTATTCAAAAGTCTACATTTCTTGCTAGTCAAGTTGAAGACATTCTTGTTGATAAATTATCTCTTGAAGGACAATATGATAGATTCAAAAGCACCAAAATTGTTAAAGTGATAGCTAACTTTGATGTTAAAAACTCTTCAAGTAAATAAGTTAGTTAACCAAGTGCTCAATGACCAAGAAGATGAGTTTGAAGAGGTTATGGCTCTTGGAGAGAAATAAAGAAAAGATGATTTAGTATCATATTGAACTTCTTCTAGAGATTGAATGCCTTTTCAAGGTTGAAGGTCATGTGCATAAAGATATTAAACAATATGTATTCATTGAGGATAATGATGAATATTGGGCTGAGTATGCTAAGCTTCTTGAAGAACTCGATGAGCTTGCAGAAGTTGATGAGAAGTCTAATGCCATTCAAGATGACATGGAGGTCAAAGAAACATGATTTAATGAGGCATAATTGGGTAAATTGTAGCTAAATACTACCATGAGAATATGGTTGAGTCACAATAGGATTTCACCTTCATAGGTGACATGTTTGCATCTATCATTGCTTCACTTGAAGTCATGTCAAGAAGATTGGAAAGCATGAAGGATTTGAAGACACCAAGAATTTTTTTAAAAAGTAAACTTGATTCATGCACTTTTTCATCTCATTGTGAAAAATATGGTTCAATCTCCCCTTTGATCCAAGAGGAATAAAGTTCGTTTCATGTTAGTTTGTATATACTCTAGTTTGCTTAAGTTGTTTTTATGTTTCTTAACTGATTGATAGCACATGTGTGTGTCTTTCTTTGTTTGTGTCTTGTTGTATTTGTTTTCATGTTTTGTTAAGTTTAATTAGTTTTTTATGTCATGTTTAAGGTTTGTTTAAGTCTGAAACTAAGTATAAGAGACTCCATTGCCCACTGAACATGCAAGGCAATTGGTCCTATTAGCATTGCAGGCATGTTACCCTTGTGAATCATTAAAAAGTTGACCAAATTTGACCTTAAGTTATAATTTTCACCCACCTATACTTTCAAACTTGTTATATGGTCATGTCATACCCTATATGGTCCCTAAAGTCTTCATTTAACCTTGTTATTATGGTTTAAGGCTAGTTTGGAAAAGTTAAGGTAAAGTCATGTTTTGGCCACATAGTGATTTAGGCATGTCATAAGGAAATAATTTATGTTAAATTTGTATAATAGGTTATTAGGGATTTATTAATGTCATTTTATGTCTATAACATATTTTCATAACATCTCATGAAGTTTTGGAAAGATTGAGGATCATTTGTTAACTTTAAGGTGTTGAAAATGCATATAAATGTGATTTTTGGTTAACTTTATGTTTTAAATAGTTCCCATAGAGATAAAATTAATACCATAAATATTAAAAGGAGCTTGTATTGGTTAATTAAGTATCACACCTATTAGAGGAATAAAAAATGGTCATATTCTTGATTTTCAATGCTAGTTTGAAGAGGTAGAGAAGTTGTTCAGACTCTTGAAATCATTTCCAATAGAAAATAGATTTATAACATCCTTTGGACTTCTCAAGGTCATAAAAAATTTTGTAAATAAATATCAAGCTCCACAGTAGCAAAATTTTCCTTCTCTCTTTCATCATACCCTTCATAAGCTAGTGAAGGCCAATTTCAAGTCGATGGTACAGGCCATATAGGTAAAGTTGGGGAATAATATTTTGTAAAAAGTTTGGGACCCCTAGGGGATTCCAATTTGTGTCATTTTTCATTAGACTTGTGCATTTATATTTATTAACAATTGCTAAGAGCCCATTTACTACATTTTGAGAGATCAAAACCCCATGGGCTAAGTTTAGAGCACTCCATAACAAAATATGAATTTATGGATGATTTAAATAAATTTTAGTGAGTTATAATAGGTATATAGATTCATCACACACTTTAATTATTCATGGGGGCACATGTAAATGGTCCTTTGGTAAGTAATTTTTGTGCATTGTCTATAAGTGACTAGTCATGTTTTTGCATTTTTGAGTTTTCCATGTGGTTAAATGAATTTTAGTGACTCTTCATGGTCTTCCACTCTCTAAAAAATCCATTCATGGTCTTCTTGATCACCCAAGTATTCCATATAAGTTTTAATAGAAATTCATATATTCATTCATCTTTTGTGGACTATCTTGGTCTGTTTTCTATATAGCAGAGTGTGTTGAGTGTTTGAATGTTCATTTATAGGATTTTGATATTTTTTATTCATGTTTTATGTGCTGTTCAAATGGTAGCAATTTCCTTTCATTCCAAACAATCATGTTACACTCTCTAGAGTTTCAATACTTCTAAGGTCTCTAAAACAATCATCTTCAACCACTTGTACATCTACAACTTCAATAAAATACATGATTGAAAATGTTTAATGAATGTTATCCAAACATGAAACACAATTATAGTTCATTTTTAAAATAGATATGGACTATATTAATATCTCAAAGGAACCTTAAAGATAAAGAATTGCATACAAGCTAAGGACCTAATGTCATATACAGGATTGTATGTAGGTGCATGATAGATATCAAAGTTTGAAAATGCTTAGAAGGAACTACTTGAATATTATAGTAAGTTTGAAATATCCTTAAAGTATTTTTGGTCACTATGGTGGTGGTAAAGGTTCATTCAAGACCACTACACTCAGAATTCTAAAATGGATACCTTACAGCCAGTTAGGAAATGGGCCTAGAACAATAAAGTTGATGATGTTTTGGGAGATTGAATGCATTAATAATGGTTTTTAAATTGAAAAAAACAAAAGGAAACAAGATTCCTTATAATAGTTTGGATATTTCTTGATAAATTCATGAAACTCTTACATAGTCTCAACTAATCTAACAACACCTACATCTAAACTTGAAATTGGATTTGAATAGTGATGGTGAAAATACAATTTTTCAAGATCTTGAGAGGGCATTAAGTTGATAAATGACATGTTAATATTTTTAAGAGGTTTCAATGTTGAAATAATCCCTTAAGGCACCAAAGTTGTAGTCATGGTCCTAATATGACAAGCAAATAGTCACCTACAATTGTGATAAGTTACTGTAGACAATACTATTACTAGAGTTTGCAGATTTAAGGCATGGGCCAATGGTATTAGGTTATAAACACCATAACAACTTAATATGGGTTTTATAAACACCATAACAACTTAATAAGGGTTTGAAGACATAAAATGAGATCAAACATAGTCAATCCCATTTATAAACATCACCTATATTTAGTTGTTAAGTTATTTTCTTAAGACAATTATGTTGATGAGATCTCTGAGTTGCAAGATATTGAGAGAAGTGTCTAAACTCTCAATAGAATTATATAGATCCATTTAAAAATAATTAATATTGGTTTTAGGCCTATAAATCCATCCATACATAGTCAACTATTCTAATTTTCACCTACAACCTAGTGAAGGATTCACCTTAACACAGGCATTGATCGAGTACAAAGGTTTTAAGGTAGTGAAAGTGTCTAAACTCACAACAACATGAGACAAATCCTTTGAAGGTTTAAGATTATTTTGAAAGGTGATGAATACAACCACACAGTAAAATCTTCCTAAATAGACACCTAAAACCTATTAAGATATTTTACCTTGGATAGTGAAGGTGGGTAAGGTTTAGGAACTTCAATACATTTAAAGTTTCTATATACTTAAATAAAAACATGATTAATTCTTTTAAAAGGTTTAGAATTATCTTTGAATATCTATGAATTCATAACACAGTCAATTGCCTTAATAGTCCACCCACAACCAATTGAGCTTGGACTTGATATTGGATGAATGGTGAAAACATAGAGCTTCAAAGCATTGACAAGAGAACATATTCAATCATAAAATGATAAAATATTTGAAGGTGATTGAAGTTCTTAATACACTAGGATAAATATTTCCAAACAGTGGTTATAAGTTAGGTACACATAGTCACCTCTAAGTTTGTCCACTCATGGAAAATCAATTACTTGTTGGAAGATTACTTGGAGAGACTATATGATATTTGAGAAAGGTGATTTATTTGAGTATGATTAAAATATCCCATGAATAAATCAGACTCAATAAAATGAAAATATCACAATCATTACCCTATTATAAACCCTGCACAGTCCTAATGTGCATACATAAGCCTACTAGACAAGGTAGACCTAAGAAGTGGTGAAAAATTAAGTGAAGTGAGTTGAATACTTAGATAGACTTTATAATGTGATGAATAACATGTTCAATCACTCCATAAAAACGTCATACCTAACAAGTAAGACAATCACAATAATCTTTGTTCAGTCATAGTAGACTTAAGTACATATACAGGCCTATAAGGCAATGAGTTGAAAGATGTCCAGTGAAGTAAGATAAATAAGAGCTAAGATGAAACTATAAAACATTGAAGAGATGTTGAAAATCATATAAAAAAATTTCATGGAGCTCTAAACACCTAACAGAGAGGGAGGATGAGAGAAAATAGTGAGATAGGGTAAGTTAGGCAGTTTGGCCTACAAACCTTGAGCCTAGTTCAATGAGTGTGTATGGGATCTGATGGATTTATAAGGCTATAAAACTATTGGAATATGTTAAGGAGGACCTAAAAGATCCCACTAAGGTCATTATAACTCATCCCAAACTCAGGAAAGCTCTCACTAACTCAATCCTCTCTTAGACCTCACAAAATTCTTAGTTTCAACTTGAGAGGCTAGTTTCTCTTGCTTGGTATGGATCATAAATGATATGTGGAACCATAAAATTTTAGGGTATGTTATCTATATTATTTCACTTCCAATTTTTTTAATTGGCTGGTGGTTTCATGTTTTGAGCTTTTTCAACTATCATTAAGAGTTTAAACCACTTTCAAGCTACCTAAGAGAGCCATAAAGACCAAGTAAGAGAGAAATAAACTTTAATGTGTCTATATGGATGATATGTACTTAAAAACCACCAATAAAATGTTCAAAATTCATGATCATCATGCCATGAAAATAGTTGATAATTTATTATATGAAACTATATGGAATAGGGCTAAAAGCACTAATTTTTTATATTTTGCAGGTTCATATAGTGAGCTAAAACTTCAAATTTGGCATGGAGGTATAGGAAGAGGTATTATAATTTAATCACACTCTTTTTGGTGGTTTTTAATATTTGGGAATATTTCAGAATCATTTTTCACTCTCTTGGTAGGGAGGCCTAATTGAGGCCTAATTAGGAGAGAGAAAGGGCAAAAAGAGACATCTCCACTCACTCTCAGAGCATGAAATTGAACCTAGAGCTGTAAGGACATATAAGGTATTATAATATTTCCTTATATTCTCAATATCATATGTAATTCTCTCCACACAAGTAGTTTTTTACTATTTCAGGGCTACAAGGAATGAGGCCTAATTGAGGCTTTTATTAGAGAATGACTTGTTGGGGCTAGTTTGTGGACTCAAAATGGATTTTTATAGGTCTAGTATGGTATTAATAAGACATCCCTAAAGTTTTTATGATATAAAAAAATTGAAACTAAGTTTTGACACTTGTGTGCAAAATAAGCCTAAGGAGATGAAGAGTCCTCTAGACATCTTGCAAAATAATGAGGTGATGTGTTAAGGAAAACCTATTGAAGTCAATTGATAGGTGTCAAGATCAAAGAGGTTGGATAAATTGATCTAACCACCAATAATTCCACTTTTCCCTCAACATGTCAAAACAAAGTGGAGTTTCAAGAAGCTAGTTAAGGTGTCAAGTGTGCATTTCAACCTCCATGCCACTAGGAGAGCTGGAAATTTTTTAGAGGAACTACACGTGACATCCTAGACTTTTTGAAGTTATTCCATAAATATTTTTCATGTTATAACTCACATGACACTTGTCTACCTTCTCTCTCCTACACTCTTCTTCTCTTCTCTCTCACATTATTTATATAATGAGCCACTTTTTACTAAATTGTACCCTCCACTTGAGTATGGAAAATTCTTGATCATTTATACCCTCTGAGCAATAAAGAATGATCTAGTTTACCTTCTCCATGAGTTATTTCAATGTGTTTTTTAAAATAGTTGATCTTGCTTAGTGATAGATTATCTTATTTAACATGTTATCCTTATTTGCCTTCATACTTAGCTTTGAAATTCTATTACAAGTCTCTTGAAGTGTTCTAATAAAGTGTTTCATGAGTTTTAGTGAGTTTTATTTCAATAAGTGTCAAGTCATGAATTTGAGTTTAGTCCTCCTAGCTTAAGTTAGCTTCACAAACCTCCACGATAAATACTAATGCATGGGAAATTTTGGAGTAGTTTCATGTGCAGATTAGACTTTTTATTAAAGTGTCATTACAATTGGTTGGTAGTGGTCAGGTTACAATTGGTGCATCACCTTATTAGGATAGATTTACTTTATGTTCTCTCTCTCTCTCTCTCCATTTTCATCCAAGTGAGCAATTATTTTAGGTGATGAGCTTCAATATATAAACCAAGTGAGATAGCACTTAAATCTTGAGGTTTGACTCACTTAAGGGTCACCCACAACCTAGAGTCAATCCTAGTGCATAGCTCAAGTTGAGAAGACTTAAATCACTCTGTTATATGGTATAATTTTGAGTTATAGCAGGCATATCTCAAATTTTCAATGTCTTACACTTATACCCATATAAAAATGGAGAAAATAGGGAAGAGATAGTAGAGGAAGTAGCTATATCAGGTATATATTAGATAAACTAGTTACCTCTAGTCAAACTAGATGAACTAACATGCATCTTAGACTAACAAGTGGTCAAGAAGACTAGAGGCAAGAAATATTACCAGTATTTGGTCAAATAGAAGCATCAATCCATTGAATATGCTACATGGATGATAGATAATGACATCAAGAAGCACGTGAGTACTCTATCAAAACTCATGGACAATAGTCCTTGAGGCTTTTTCTTTTTCCCTTTGGAGTATGATGTGGGAGCATCACTTCTAGTTGAAAATTTTGGTTTATTTAAGTTACATTTTGGTTTGTAGGTGGTCTAAGGAGTCATGGGTAACATATATAATCTCTAGGTTTAATTTTTATTGTTATAATAGCTCATAATGGTTGTAAATTCAAATTTGACATTTTCCCACCAATTTGGATTATTTGAATTTTTGAACAGTTTTGGTCTTGTTTTGGAGCGTCATGCATGTTTAGAAGAGATTTCAAGATTTAATTTTTTTTTTGGGATAGGTTTAAGCAAGGGATTAATGTCATTTTAAATTCTTACTTTATTCATATATTAAATGATACTCATGACAATGATGTGAGCTAATGTAATTTTGAGCCTATCAACATATTAGAGAGGCATTCAAGAACGGTTAGAGAAATTTTAGGAAATGTAGAACTTGTAAATTATTTTAAAATAAGGATAAATTAAAAGTTGGAATAAATAAATATCTCGAAGAAATCAATGGAAGTTTATCATTTTTCAAAATACATATAGTTGTAGTCACTATTTCTATGTTTTTGTGTTCAAGAAGATTGTGCATGAAGGATTTATGAAGAAAGAACTTATGGAGAGTGTGTTTTTAATGTTACTACATCTTGGTAATTTCATATAAACTAGTTTATTGATTATTTACATGCTTAATTAATCATTTAAATTTTCTTTCTTAAGCATTCAACACAGACCATTTGAAAGTCTACATAGTCACACTCAGGCAGACCTAAAATTTTGTTAAAATTGATGAACAAAGGTCTAAATGAAGGGGATCATGATTATATAATGTGTATTGGGTTAGACTAGACCCAAATTATTATTTATGTGTTTGAAAACATCTCATAAGCTTGAAATATCTAATTGAGCCTTCTTGGGTTGACATAGTCAATTTAAACTTTAAACTAGGGTTTCAATACTAAAAGTTGCATTGTGAGAATTCTCACTAGCAAGAATTCACAAAATTTGGTGATTATGAGAGGATTGAGACACTCTAATTTTATTTTTATTTTTAAACCTATATGATTCCTCTGCATATGGAAGTAGTGGACTATGTGTGCAATAGGTTTTGAGAGGCCTAATTGGATCTAGATAGAGAGCATAAAGGTGTTTTATGGGCAAAATTGGAACTAGTAACTTCAAAAGGAGGCAAAAAAGATGAAAGGTATTTGTAAATTAGTCTAATTTTTTTATCATCCTTCATTTTTTGAGAATAGTTGAATTAGAATTTCAATAGTGCTATTAGACTAGGAATACTGTTAAGGACATTTGATAGTAGTTTGCAACTTGAGAGCTTGTAGCTATAACCTCTGCATCATCTATCTTGCATATTTATTGAAATTTTGGGTAACACCCCTCATTAGACTCTTAATAATAAATTTTAGGTAAATCAAGGACAAAATCATGAACTTTTGACATGAATATGATGACTTTATTACCTGATGAACAAGGCTTGACAAATCCATTCAAAGTTATGTTCCAAGGCTAATCCATAGAGGGAAATTATTCATGGAGAAGAATTAGAAGCTAACATTTATGGGTTCAAACCAAATTTGAATAAATTTGTGATATTAAATCATATCAATTACCTTATAATTAATTAAATATTATTTAAGGTCATGACAAGGGGAAAGTCAGGTATGAAAAAAAAACATAATTTTTTTAATTAATTTTATTAGGTATAATACTTTAAAATGTGATAAAAATAAAATCAACTTTAGTGTCAAGTAGTTAAAGTCAAGTGTATTTTGCACCAATTTGATTTAGCACCTATTTGATTCAAATTTTAAATTTATCTAAACATAAGTGT
Source organism: Torreya grandis (assembly GCA_037957365.1). Classification (NCBI taxonomy): domain Eukaryota; kingdom Viridiplantae; phylum Streptophyta; class Pinopsida; order Cupressales; family Taxaceae; genus Torreya; species Torreya grandis. The sequence continues at coordinate 498,265 of JARHVA010007931.1, read as the reverse complement.
TCCAATGTCAAATTTATTTACGATAGTGGTTTAAATGTATTCGATTTGACATTAGTTTGATTTAGTGTGAAGATTAAGTTAAAGTGAGAATCAATTATTCATGAATTAATCTTCATAACTCTAAGCTAAAATCAAAAGCATAAAATCATAAATTTAACATCAACATAAAGTAGTAAACATTAAGTTGATTTGATCAAAAATTGACATAATATCAATTTGATTTAATGTCACATTTAGGTTACATATATTTAGACATCATAAGGTGACATTTTTGACTCCATCACTCAATCGAGTAGGTTCAGTGGGTATCATTTAATTTAATAATTTATATAAAAGATGTTAGTTTTAACAAAATGGTTTTTTGATCCAATGTAGTCACCAATGAGTATCCTATACTCACAAGTGCTCTGGAATGATATGATCATTACAGGGAAAGTTGACATCTTAAATGAGTCAAAAGAGAAAATGTTTTGAATTTTGAATTGAATACTAAAATGACTTAATATTATTAAATTATTTTTAAATTGATTTTTTTTAATGTCACTTTTATATATTTTTCACTTATAAAATATCCATGTATATAAAACCCTCAAAAGTGAAAAAATCAAATATGACAAAGTGGGTGATAGTGTGGGTCCAAGCTACGTTATTTTGTAAATTGCATTCAATTAGTTCATTTTGGATTAATAATTATTATTTAAATACAAATTAATATAGCTATGTAAAAGGTAACCAAAATAATTTTAATATTTCTATCATGTAATGTTTCTTCAAAAAATGCATGAATATAAAATAAATAAAAAGTGAAAAGTGGGCAAGCCCTAGTCATGTTACATAAGGTTAAAAAGGTTGAGTTAAGTCCAAGTAGTTTCACAACTAATTTATGGGTGTAAGTGAATACAAAAGGGATTTAATTTTTTATAACTGGGTTCTTCTTTCTCTCAACCCTAGGAGAGGGCTTACTATAACTTTATGTATAATGTTCATTTTCAATGAATGTTAATGGATGTCAAGCAAACATGCATTTTGAACATTTTGGGTTTATGGATTTTAATATTTTTCATTAATTAAATGTGTTTGGTTGTCTATATATGAATTAATTCATCAAATTCTCATATTTTAAATATTATATGTAATTATTTTGTCTTTACAAAGTTTGTGTTGAAACAATTGAGTGTGGACTTTGTGAAAGATGTGCCTACTCGAGTTTGGGGAAGATTATATTCTTTCTAAGAATAATTTACACCTATTTGAATTCATTGTCTATATACTCAATGTCATGTTCAATCAAACATTTCAACCAATTCAATTTGAATTCAAGTTATCCAAATGACCTTATATATTTATTTTGTTTTGGGTTTCTCATTCTCCCCTCTATCCTCTTGAATTATCCTTCCACACTTATTCTTATTCGTTTCCTTTTTGTATTTTCTAATAAAAAGTAATCAAAGCCCCAAATATAACCCATCATATGGGGGAGCTACTCCTCTCAAATCTAGAGGAAAATCACTTGTGTTATGATGAATTATCCAGAGTTAAAAGATTATGTTTCTATTTTTTGTGTGAGTATATTAAATAAACAAAGAAATCCTAACAACATAAAAAAATTCCAACAAAACCTCAACTATTTTTTATATAATAATTGTATCGAGCCTTTTTAATAAAGTAGTATAAATTCCATGTGAACTCTCTATCAATTCATAATGATAATAATAGTAACCTTTGATTCCTCTGCTAACTTGTTTTGTATATATTCTCATATAGATTAGATATTATATATTATTTATATTGCATTATGACATGCTCAAATTTTTTTCTTAATATATTTAACTAGCTCTTTGTTTGATATTATAGGGAATCAATCCAATATATTATGGTGTGTTACCTTATTTTATTATCCCTAACTTTGGTTTCATGGAAATCATCATATACAAGATTTATGAACCTTATAAAGAGACAAGTGATTACATATTTTATTAATTGGGTTGGTTAATAGTGTTAAACATTCCCACACAGTTCCTTTCCCTAGTCATTTTTTATTTTATTGTTATAAAGTATGCTATTTAAGTTCCTTGTCTTGTGGATAATGATATCTTGGTAGGGATCTATAATTATTTTGTTGTATAGGGGGATTTTTTATATTATACACTCTTAACAACTATGTGAATTTGGACAAAGGAAAATTGTGTAATCCTCCTACGATAAACACATCCCTAACTAATTTCTTAGATTCATAAGGTTAAACACAACCTAAGATTCAAATTTACATTTGTGTATGGTGAACATAATAAGGATGAGTTCTTAAAATATTAAGGAAAATAAAATTTAATAATTCATAAATAAATTTATAAAATAAAAATTTTCATATACATTTAATCATGCATTCTATGAACTATTTTTAAAAGTATACGAGAATTAATTATGCACATTTTAAATTCAAATGGAATAAATATTGATTGGTCAAATTATTTGGGATTCCATAGTGGAGCCTTAGGTTTGAATCCTTAAGAGACATAATAAAATTTTGAAATTTGGTAATATACCAAATAGAATTTGTAAAGTATGGTATATCCCTATGAAAGAGGCTACATTTAAATACCAAAAAAATATCACATAATATATACCCCTTCAAAATTACATCTAAAATGAAAGTCACTATAGACACCTAAATTTCACCATTTAACTATTGAAATTCACTTTGACACACTAATCATCACCATACACAATTTGAATTCAAATTAATATTGATTCCCTCCAAAATTTAAATAATTAATTAATTATATTCATGCACATCTAAATTACACAAAAACTAATTAAAAATACATATTTTACACATCACCTAGACATCCTCCACATTTATATCAAACATGTGTTGTCTCATCCAACAACTCCCTCAACTTCCTCAACTATTTTTTGCGTCACCTTATAACATTTCAACTTATAAGTTGACTCAACCAACTAATTTGACCCATTCTTGGTGAGTCACTCAACTACCTCCCTTTTTTTCCTCAATGCATGGAATTAGTCATCATCCTCATAGAAGAGGACTTAAATCCAACTATGGAATATTTAGTTGACAAATTCAGATAATCCTCAATCATCTGATTAACCTCCCATAATCCTATGAATTGATGTGTAACCCATAACTTTTAGTCATCCACATTCATGCTAACAAAGTGAAATAAAAAGTTCAAAGTGAATCAAAGCCATCCAAATCATTTACATACCAAAACATTTCACAATAATCTTTGATTTGGAAATGATTTGAGTAACCACATTAACATCCAAGATAAAATCCACAAATGATTTCACAAAGGATAAGGTGATAAAATTACATCTCATTTTGTAAATATTTCATTTAGTTTTATCTTATTGTTGTTATTCTAGATTTGAAGTTAATTCTAGTTTATTTTAGATTAGAAATCACTTGGAAGTGATTTATTAGCTAGATTACATTATATATTTTATGTTTATATAGTCACCATGAAATAAAAATTCACTAATAAATAACTGTCTATCCAATTTTATTTATTTATTTCATTCTTTAAATTAAAACCACATGAACTTCCAATTCTATATATTTATCTATTTTCCTCCAGAAATAATTGTTGATATAAAATTATATAAAAGTAAAGAAATATCACATTATTTTTGAAGATGTAATCTAAAAATAAATGATTTATTTTGAAAGTAAAATTGGTCCTTTCACCTAAAAATTAAGTTACTTCACATCTTTTTTTCCAACCTAGAGCTCTTTCCTATCTTCTAGCTTCCTAGTTGTGGAAAAATGATGATGGAGTATGCAATGAAAATGATGTTGAGGCTACATCAGATGATCTAGGAGGAAATATATGCTTATTCTACCTTTATCTTTTTAAATTTTAATATGAGCTAAGGTTTGATCCCATTTCACTTCTTTTTTCATTTTAAAAATATTTTTATAGATAAAATTGGTAAGTTAAATTTTATTTCCTTTTAATTATTTAGAAATGATATATCAAGTTTTTTCCAAATTTTAAGGTCTTTAAATATAAAATATTTTAGTTTTAATAATAAAACATGTATGTGTGTTATGTTACACTTATGATTAATAATTACATATATTTGATAGATTTTAAGATGTTTCATGTCATAAACTAGAATCTAACCCTTCACCTCTATGCCTATAATTTATCCATAAGAATCTATGGAAATCATCAAAAAATACAACAGAATATAAAGACATCTTAGAATCAAAAAAACAAGTAAAGATGATGATTCACAATGTTCTACATTTCTACGCCTAACAAAGACATTTTCTACTTCATCAAGGTGAAATAAATAGTATTATTTATCAAAATTCAAATCTGATTACAAAATTTCATTCCTATACAAATTTTATACATTTAAAAAAATCACAGTACTTAATTTCAAGTTTTTATATAAAATTTATAACCTTTGGAAGTTGAAGGACTTTTTGGAGTGACAAAATTACCTATTTGTATTAATAGGGGGTTTTCCACCTTAATCAGAGTCTTTTTAACCATCAAGGAGGTTTTAAACCCCTTAAGGGAAGCTTCCTATGCTTTGGAGCATTTTTAAAAATATTATTCTACATTTAATGGAGTCTCATGTGCAACTATAGGAACTTACAGTGTGTCTCTATCCCTCATTATTTGTGTTTAATGGATTTTAAATGTTAATACTATTTTTTAACTTAAGGATAATAGGTTTATCTTAAAGGACATGCACGAAGGCATTTAAATTTAGAGTATGAGGGAAAAGATATATAAAATAAAGGTATTTTTGTGCTTATATGAGAGTATGGATGTGATGGTGAAGTCAGTCAGTTAATTGGGCACACAGTTGAAGTTTTTTTGGTCTATCAAGTACATTTTGACTTATTTTACAAGTTTTGGATACATGAGAAAAATTTATCCAAATTATTTTTAGTTTTAATATGTTTGTGAATTTCTAAAGATGGTTAGAAGACTCCTAAATGTAACCATAATAACTTACAATGGGTCGCTATCCCTCTCAATTTGGGTGCAATTGCTTTGTAAATTTTATAATGCTCTTCTCCTTTAGATTTCCATGTTTCTCTTAAAGGAAGTGTCTAGTGGCATGAAAGTTTAGATATTGGGGGCCAATATAGAGTGAAATAAGATCTATTTTACATCTATATTCCATTCCAAATGCAAAAAATAATTTAGTTTGTCAATTGGCCATGTTTGCAATTTTGGGAACTTAAGATACATCTTTACCTCTCCCAATTTGTATACAATAAATTCACAATCCTTTCATTTTTTCCCTTGATATAATATATTTCTCTTAAGCAATGCATCTAGTGGAATGTAATTTCATTGTATAGGGTCTAATGAAGAGTGTATTAAGGTCCATTTTTCATTACACCATTCTAGATGCAACCTTGAAAATGGTTAATCGATGGGGCAATAATTAAATTTTTTTTGTTCTATTGAGGAAATTTTGACTCATTTTACAATTTTTGGCTGCATGAGAAATGTTGTTGCCAATTGGTCTTATATTTAAGTGTGTTATTAGTATTTCATGTATTATCTCATTAGCATATGCTATTTTTTAGTCTACAGGTTGACATGAGACTTACAAGATGATAAATTATTCATACTCATATAATAAGGAATCAATTGTGATGTGATATTTATTTTGGTCATTAGCTTATTTATAGGACTATTTTCAAAGTTAATCATGCACAAATTATCATATTCACTTATAATCTTACAAAGAACATAAACTTTATAACTCTTAATCATATAAATTGTAACATGTATGATGGCAAGGATACCTTAATTCACAAACAAGTCAAACACACAATACGTAGGATAAAATGGAATGTTTAGTAAAAAAAATAAAATTATTGTCAAAATCAATCTAGAGAGCTATTATATTCTTTTATGCATATTTTGTGTGTGTGTGTGTGTGTGTGTGTGTGTGTGTGTGTGTGTGTGTGTGTGTGTGTGTGTGTGTGTGTGTGTGTGTGTGTGTGTGTGTGTGTGTGTGTGTGTGTGTGTGTGTGTGTGTGTGTGTGTGTGTGTGTGTGTGTGTGTGTGTGTGTGTGTGTGTTGTGTGTGTGTGTGTGTGCGCGCATGTGCGTGCATGCTTGCGCGTGTGTGTGTCTATATATACATACACACACACACACACACACACACACACACACACACACACACACACACACACACACACACACACACACACACACACACACATATATATATATATATAGAGAGAGAGAGAGAGACATATACACGTATGTGTGTGTGTATATGTATGTATGTATATGATATGCATGTACACACACACACACACACACACACACACACACACACACACACACACACACACACACACACACACACACACACATATGTACACACACACACACAGGTGTGTGTGTGTGTGTGTGTGTGTGTGTGTGTGTGTGTGTGTGTGTGTGTACATATGTGTGTGTGTGTGTGTGTGTGTGTGTGTGTGTGTGTGTGTGTGTGTGTGTGTGTGTGTGTGTGTGTGTTTGTATATAAGTTGAAGAGAACATGATTTTTTGCATTGTTGACTCTTTATTACATCTTTCATTCAATCTAAGGTGAACATTAAAGTTTACATTTTTTTCATTGACTTACATGAATGTTTACATTAAACAAAATTATGCATCTGTCGAACATATAAAATATAAAAAAATACTTGTGAATTATCCTTTTAGCCTCCTACTAAAAAAATGGGTTCAAAAAATCATAGTAATGATTAGATGAATCTTTCATACAATCATATGAACTTACAACGTGTCTCTACCCTTCTTAATTTATGTGAAATGTCTTCGTAAAATTCACACTTTTCTTCCTCTTAAGAACAACACATTTCTCTTCAAGGATGCATTTAGTGCCATGTAAGTTGAGATATTAAGGGTTTTGGATTAATGAATTAAGATTGATCTTAAGTTTTTATGTTATTATATATGTGATTGTGAATTTAATTTTTCAATTGGGTACTCCATTTAAAAGTTGCACATTTTACTTAGTAATCTTTCCTCTATAAAATAAATTTTAGCTATGAGATAAAGCATGCAACCATTTTTACAACATTATGAGTGAAATATAATATTCAATGGGATACATAAATGACTTAGTCATGAAATTGAATGAGTTTATGGTTTATCTCTTCCTATCCTAATTTGTGAAAAATTCCATACTAAAGTTCTTTATGTATTTTTGCCTTAGGACTGCTAGATTTCTCTTAAGAAATGCATCCCGCTGCATGTGGGTTATGAACCTTAAGGGAATTTGGGGGTTAAACAAAGGTCATTATTAAGTGTTTTTTCACATTTGTATAAAATTTCAAAGTCTTTTTGTCAATTAGGTGCTCTTTTCAAATGTTTTTATTTTATGTTCCTAAAATATGCTAAAAAATGCACTCTTGTATGAATATGAATGAAGAAATCAGTTTTAATGCAATCTATAATGTGATTTGGACTCAAAAGGATGGTATATTTCTATGTAAAACCTACTATAATATTTTTAAAAAATCAATCTTGTCCAAAATATTTGTACAATGCAATTATAATAGGGGTGGAGAACTAAGAATTCAATCAAATTATTAATATCTTGATGTTGGTTTCCAAGATATATCTCCCAAAGAGCTTCACAAGTAATGTTATATTCAAAATTACTTTTTCATAAATCTTTTTTTCTCTTTTCATATTCATACATAATTTGATAAATTACATTGACTTATATTGCTCATATTGACTTCTAATAGACAAGGGCCTCAAAATTAAGTCATTTGGCTTGATGTTGGAACCCAAGTGATGTCAAGAAATGATTTTATACAATATATAAGGTGAAATGATAATGAGTTATTGTTGTTGTTTTTCAAATTACATGTCACAACGATCTTCAAAAAAATCTTCTCAAGTTGATCCCAGTATTCCATAATTGTACTTGTTTTTCTAAACATACTTATTATACAAGAATCATCAAAGCTAAAGATTAGTTACCCATTCATTATCACAACCATTTTATGCAGATTTATTCATTTAAAAATATATATAAGAATGATAATGTACAAAAAAACAAAAAATATATATAAATATAAAAATTAAGTATTTACACACAAATTATAATTTTATACAAACATATAAAAAGTAACTATGTTATGTACATATATATTAAATATGCCATAATGACATATTACATTTGCCATATTGCCATACAACATGGGCCATATAGTCATAAAAAATAAATTACACCTACAACTAGTCTTGGTATTGTAACTAGCTCTCTCATTCATTAAGCCTCCAAATAAATTGTGCCTCATCACCTTAGATTTAGAACCATGGGTGTCAAATCTATAAATATGGGGTGAGACTTTCCTCTCAGTGATTTGAGCCTGAGTGCATGACAAATGAAGACATTATTATTGAATTTAACACATGTAGAATTATAAATAATAGAATAAGTTACATTTAACAAATAATCTAAAATAAAAATGAATATATAAAATTATGTTTAGCTTATAAATTGGCATTCCAAACTTATACAAAATTTGAATGTGTACATGTGACATTGGAGTAACAACCTATTTTGTAGAATCCAATGATGTAGATGGGGGGATGACAATTTGAGAATCATAATATGTCTATGACATGACCCAATAAAATAGTTATGGCCACCTAAAAGGCTAGCTTTAGAGTGGTGACGTCGACCTTGATCATATCAATGATGGCTGTTCCTATGGAGCATACAAATAGGGTTAAATATGTGCATGAAAATATAAATATGAAGTAAAGTAGCATTACTTTAAGTTAAAATAGCACAATCACTGTGTTCTCACAAGAATCCATTTCGGATCAAGTTACTTTGGGGAGATGTTATATTTTGAGACACACTTGAAACCCCAATAAGTTCATATAGTGTAGCTTCATCAACTACAAGTTTCAATCTAGGTTGGGTATTAGTATACACCTATATTAATATGTGATTATGATTGTTAGTTTTATCATCAATATCCTTTTAAAATGGATTAGTATTATTTGTAACATACATAAATAACTCATACAAAGATACATACACTTATATCCTTAACATAAAATAAATAAAGAATTCATTGTCTTTTTTTGTATGGATGAAAATTTAGAGCCCTAGAATCAATTCTAAGATGCACATTTGTAAGAGGAATGTTTGAGCTGATAGTAGGCATATATTTATATGAGTTTGGATAAGAATTTATTTTATATTATGAAGACACAAAGGAGGAGAGGGAAATTCTAGTAAATCAAACATATTAAAACTATGGCATATACAAAACCTTAAAATAACACAATAACTTGACAATATTCACACAATTGATTTTACTCTCTATATGAAAATCCATTTAGTTGTATTTACTTACATGAATATGACAATATTTATTAGTATGTAGGGTAATATAGTGCTAATAACAACCTCAACAATAGAAGGCAATTGAAGTGGAATAATCATATAATTTGTCATCATCTGTACAAGCAAAAAATGAAATAAGCCAATTATGAATCAATTAAGTAAACATATTAAGATAAATTTAATAGTTATTTAGATACATAAATAATTTTTAATTTCTTACCCATTTTAAATGTGTACAATGAAGTTGATAATGCCTTTATATCTCGTTGTGTAGTGTTTTTAGGTGTTGATGTAATTGCAGATGGCACAAGTTGTGTAGTGTCTTGAAAACATGTGTGTACTATATCTATAGATTTTACTATCAGATCTATGGATATTGTAGTTGACTTTGTATATGTGTTATTTTTATGTCAAACTTAGAAAAGAGGTCTAATACACTTCTTACCATATGATGTATAATGATGTATGAAAACAAATATACACACTTGTTACTCCACTACATTAAGCATCAATACTATGAGAGACACTACTATATGATTCAGAGAGACCATCATTCTCTTCCCTTTATACACCTTTGACTCTAATACATGCTACTAACTATCTCTTAGAATATCTCTACACTATCTCCTCTTTGTAGTCCACTCTCTCTATAAGTTATTGATGCTTCAAACTATCAATTCTTATTATTTTCTTCTTGACTACATCCTCATTCCTTCTATAAGATTCCTTGGACTTATCTAACTCCTTGGATTTTGATTCAAATACTCATCCTTTCCTTAAGTTCCCTTATGCAACTTTGTTCACTTTTACACTTGTATCCTTTTTTGAGGATTTTTGTTGGCAATTTGAGTGTCATGGTTGATTTGTGTCATGGATTGGCATTGATGACAAAAGAAGCATGTGCAAAATGTGTTGTTGATAATGATGACAAAGGCATAGAGATGTTGGAAACTTGAGGAGTCATTAATTCTGTCAAGAAGCTCAGAGAAGGAAAGGTTCAATGCTTATGTATAAATCCATGTGCATATATTAATGATAAAGACATAGAGTTGAACTCAAGAAGATCTTGTACATATCCCAGAAGAGAAAAGTATGGATTAGACAAGTTTAGGAACAAATTGGGTTTGTGAATCACTATGACTTTTACTCATTTATGAGTAATAAGTAAGTAGCTCTCAAAAACCTGACTAGATCTTGACTTATGTGTTGATTGGGTTTGTCAATTCAAAGTACTTATAAAATTTTATAAGTAAAGCAATCACAAAAATTTGACTAGGTTTGAATGGATAAAAGTAAGTTTTTGGAGTGACTTAAATTGTTTAAATTTTATAAGTTGAGTAGTTAAAAGCACCTGACTTGGTCTAGTAGAGGTAATCAAGTTTCCAGGATGACTTAGTTTTGTTCATTTTTATAAGTTAAGTTGTGGTAAGAACCTAAATGGGTCAGGGGGAAGTAACTCGGGTTTACTTGATGCCATTACTTCTTTCAAACTTATAAGTCAAGTAGTGTTACAAACCTGATTTGGTCTTGGTCTGTAGATCGGGTTTATGAAACAACTAAACTTATTTCATTTTTATAAGTTAAGTAGATTGAAAAACCCAAACTGGTCTAGATGAGTGGATCAAGGTTGCAAATTGACTTAACTTGTTTCATTTTTATAAGTTAAGTAGGTTGAAGAAACCAAATTGGTCTAGATGAGTGGATCAGGGTTGCAAATTGACTTAACTTATTTCATTTTTATAAGTTAAGTAGGTTGAAGAACCCAAATTGGTCTAGATGAGTAAATCAGGGTTTTGGAATGATTTTACTTATTTTAAGCTTATAAGTCATGTAGTCTGGAGAACCCAAAATGGTCTTGGAGAATTCTTTCAAAAAAAGTGTTAAGTCCTCTTTGGCAAAATTATCTCGAACAAAATGTTGAAGGGTATGTGGTCACTTTCGAAGTTCCTAAAGGGTACATTTCAAAAAGTTTGAAGGGTAAGTGGACCAATCAATAAAGATGAAGGGATGGTTTCAAAAAGTTTGAATGGTATGTGGTCACTTAAAAATTTCTTGAAGGGTATATTTTAAAAATTCTGAAGGGCAAGTGGACCGTTCAAGAAAGTCGAAGGATTATTTTAGGAAATCTCAAGAACAATTGGGCCATTCAAAAATTCTGAAAGGATATTTTCAAAAATGCCAAAGGGTATGAGGACCTTTACAGAGAAGCCAAAGGGTAGTTTGCAGAAAGGCCAAAGGGTATATGAACCATTCAAAGACTTTTGATAGGATGTTTATTAAATGTCAAAGGGTATATTTCAAAAACCCAAAGGGTAAGTAGTCCACTACAAAAGTTTTTGAAGGACACTTTTGAGTGAATTCAAAAAAATTCTTGAAGGATATTTTTCAAAACTTGTTGAAGGATATGGTTGAAATAAATGTAGAGTAAAGCTCTGAGCTAATGAACAAATGAAAAGTGTCACATTCATGTTTATTCTGTGGGTTAAAATTCATGCCTATTAATAAGATCAATGGCTCATAATCAATAGTATAGTGAAGATCTAATAGAGCAAAGTGTTTCCAAGCTTGAAAGGTGCTTGACTAATAATAGATAGTGTCAAGATAAACATTGAACAAGTCTAAAAGAGATTGACAAAGTGAAGGCATTCAAGGATGTCGTAGAGAACAAGATGTTAACAAAGTTGTCAAAGGATAAAATTGAAGTAAGTTAAGTCAAGCACTTTGAAGAACTTGATGTATTTAGTTAAATTGTGCATTCTCAAAAACCTGACAAGAGATGGAGTGTTTAATGTTAAGACTTGCATTTTCAAAAACCTGATAGAGTGAGTTGGTTACAAAATTTTGAAGCATCAATTGAAGGAACATAGCTAGTTCTTTTTAAAATGGTTATTACTTTAAGTCTCTTATATATATTCAGAGGTTGATTTCAAAGAAATGTGATTCAAAATTCCAAAGTGACGAAGAATAGGGAAGACAAATAGTCATTTTTTTGGAATGCAAAGAGTGTGATCCATAGGTGCAAAAATATGAAACTCATCTGACAATGGAGGAGTAGTATCTAATTGGAAACTATTTGAGTGTCAAATAGATAAATTTAGATATAGATAAAGGGTGTAGAAAGAGTGAAGGATACACAAAATTATGTTGAAGGAGAAATGAGCAATTGCAGATTAGACCTACAATAAATTATAGAGACTTGGATTATTTTATGAATCTAATTCATTAATTTAAATTGTAAAGGTTTGATAGGTTGGTGCCATCAAATTAAACTAGGTTGGTGCTTTTAAAACAAGGGATTGGTGTCTCCATGGGATGGGTGTTTTGAAATGTAACTAGTGAGGTTTTGTCAGTGAGACAAACTTTGTGAGGTTGGATTAGAACAATAGATTCTAACATCTTTCTCACTGTGGTTTTTTCCTTTGCATTTCCACATATAAATCTAGTGTTATGTGTTGTGATTTTGTGATTGTGTTATTTATCTTTTATGTTTCTATGTTTGCATATGTTTAAATTATTTTTGAAAGTTGTAAGTAACAAGTTTTTGAGATCTACTTATTCACCCCCTCTCAATAAATAGGTGTGTTAAACACTTTTTTCACTAATACAGATGGGTACTATTTAGTCTTGAGAAACTAAGCTACTTTTTGGACCGTCGTTAACATTTAACATCTCTCCATGAAGTTTCATTGAAAAATGCACCTCTTAGATGCCCTTTCTAGACCTTAGAACTAATTAGGTCTCTTTTGGTTCTATTTGCACATAGTCATCTTGAAACTATACTCAAAAGTACCATACAAGTACAAAACATTAAAAATTTCTTAATACACATTATTTCCTAGATATTGACGAAAAAAATTAAATTTTGACTAGTAAAATCTCAATATATTCATGATTTCATCTATAAACCCTAGATTAGGTCTATGTTGGCCTGTACATGACTGAAACCTTTCAAAAAGCAATATGTTGAAACTTTTACCCATATTCACACATTATATACCTGAAATAGGTCTATTATAACCCTATAAAACTTCTCAAATCATTAAAACATATCCACCAATCTCTAAACTCCTCTGATCATTCACTTTGATAGAATTTTGGCTTGTTGACAGGGATTCATAAGGTCTACAGTCCTTAAAATTAAGTTCTCTCTCTCTCTCCAAGTATTACATCAGTTTTAAACTTCTCAAAACATTTAAATACAACATATATAACCTTCCTTATGAGTTTCAAAGTCTTTGGTTGGCTCAAAATAAAGATACACCATTATGTCTTCCCTTAAGGGTTTTAACCTTGCACACAGACCAAGAGCTTACTAATTGAATTAAATGTATTTAGTTAATATTTATGGAATTTATAACACTTTAAAAAAAAATTAAATTTTCTAATAAAACCTCTCTAATTGCATTTTAATCTTGAAAATACTCCCAAACATCATAAACTTACTTTTCTTTCATTGACTGTGAGACACCACATAGAATACTTAGGTTGTAGGGTTTCAATGACCTACTGAGCAATAGATAACAAAAAAATAATTAAAATGGTTATAAAACCTTAAAACTTCCCTCTTACCATGTTTTATCTAATGAATAATTTTCACATTTTTTAATTCTTCACACTTTATGACTGTCTCTTGTAGACGCACTCATTAACTATCACCTTGAAACCCTATTCCTATTGAGATCAAGCATAGACATATATAAATGAAATAATTATTACAATAATGTTTATACTCCTAAATACCACATGGATATGTACACACTTTAATTTCTAAGTTTATTTCTTCATTGGTCTATAGGCTTTAATGAATATACACAAGATTCTTGTCTCAGTCCTGTGAGACACCAATCTTTGCAAAATTACATTACAATATTTTGTTCCCAAAAGTTTTAAGGATTTAAAAACATTAAATTTCATTCAAAAAATAACATAAATACAAAGGTACATAAATATTGTTTCAAACATGCTATCTTTCATTGGTTCCTTCTCTTTACATTGTCAATACTATCACCATAGACAAAGTATAAGGTTATTCATTTGTTTTACTTATTTCTCACTCTCCTCTGTAACTCTTCCTCCTCCTACCTTATAAAATAATCCTTCAACCAATAACCACATTTCTACTCACTAAAAACTTTTTGTATTCCCCTTCTACATACAAGCTAACTACTTTCAAAACAACTACCTTGACATGGTAATTTCATTCAAGAATCTTATGATATATCATTTTACTCATAAAATGCACATGTAACACCTTATTACACCCACATATACTCATTTATGACCTTTGATAACATTTTATAACATGAAACTTCTTTTCATTTACACAAAATACTTCTAAACATACTAACACAATTCAAATAGTCAAAATGCCCATTTTGGTGGGAAAATGCTAAAGGGCTACCTAAGGACATCGATAGACTCTTCCAAAGATTCAATCCACTTATAAGGGATGTTATGAGACAAAAAAAACTTACTCATTAATATATTTACATATTTTTACTTGAGACTCTTGCATCATACTCCCAGGCAAGAAAGAATTTCAGCTCAACTAGACTATTGTACTCTTCTTCTTGGTCTTCCAGTTCTTGCTCCTTAGATCTTCCTTTATTGTTTTTCCTTCATGATTCCATCATTTATTTTTCATATCTCTTTATTTCCTTTGTTAAAGATAATTATGCTTCCTTGCTTCCATTGCTTTCTTTCATCAACTAGTATCTAATATAGACTCATACATTGCTCTTTTCCTCTATCATATGGGTTGTGTATGCCCCAAAATACTACTGGTACACCTATACTCTCACCTTCCCTTGTTATCATCTTCATGATTTCAACACAAAAAAAGGAAATTTCTCACCTAACTGCTATCTCACTAAAATTCAAGCTTCCATATGACTCTTTGTACTCTAACTCTCTCATTGCTGCCATCACTATTTCTTATTCATGTTATTTGTCTTCCATGACGTTTTCAATTGCTATAACATATACATTCTCTTAATTATTCATCATTTCAAAATTCAAAGCTATTTCTAAATCTTCCATTTCTATCTCTAATTTCTCTTGACTCTCATAAACAAACATGTAATTATAATTCATACCTCCTTCATTGTATTGTGCTTCTCTTTTCAATCCTTCAATGACGCCTTGAAACTAATTTGTTTTTTCTCTATCTTTCACATCATCTAGCTAGATGAAACTAAATTACTTTTCCTCATTTAATCTTACCTCATCCTCTTCAAGGTAATTTTCAACTTCATTCTCTTGCTCACTATGTTTCTCACTCTTGCACACTATGTTTCTAATCCAAAGTCTTTTCATCTCTTTATTGAGTAGCTTACAAAGCATCCTTTTCTACTCTCTTTCCTCTCTCATAGCTTCCATATTTAATTTTTCCATCTATATATTTATTTTACACTTGAGTGTCTTATTATTCATGCCCATCCATAGTATAATTTCTCTTTTCCCTCACTTTCTCTATGATGAGCATCAACTCATCCAACTGGTGCCTTACCTTTATCATTTGTTTTTCCATCTCTCTTCTCTTGGTTTCTTTTTGCACCTTCCTCACTTTGTGGTAGCTCATCTCAACCATGACATATTTTATATTTTATTTATCCATCTTCATCTTACCTATCTCTCAATCTCTTGGTCTCTCTTGACCTATTTCTCTTTGACAAGCCTCCTCTATTTTCCTCTCATGACCTCACTTGGGTCTCTTTCACTCTATGACCTCGCATGGGTTTGTCTCACTCTCACTTTCTTAACCTTTACCTAGGGATCCTATTTCTATCCTCAATATCTCCTTGATATCCCTCTTGAGCTTTTAACAACTCTCTCTCTCTCTCTATCATGCCTCACTAGATTCAAGGCTAGTTACCACACTCACAACTTTCCACTTAAACTTCAACACTTTTCATGACCATTTCAAAAACTCAAAATGAAAAACAAAATCAACATGTACCTTATTGTTTTTATTGACTATATTTATCTTCATCCTAATTAAATTTACACTCTAATACCAAATTATACAAATATCCCATCATTATGTTCCCTTTATAAACCTCTTATTCTAATACATGCTATTTTCTATCTCTTGTAATCTCTCTGCACTGTCTCCTCTTTATAGTCCACTCTCTCTGTGCTAGTTCTTGATGATTCAAAATATAAATTCCTCTTTTTTTATTATTTAATACATCCTCATTCCTTCCATATGATTATATGGACTTATCTAAATACTTGGATTTCAATTCAAATACTCATCCTTTCCTTAAGTTCCCTTATGTAACTCTGCTCACTTTTACACTTTCCTTGTAGCCTTTTTTGGATTTTTCACTTGTACAGATGGGTAATTTTTAGTATTTAGAAAATAAGATAATTTTTGGACACCCTATATCATTTAACATCTCTGCATGAAGTTTCATTGACCAACTCACCTCGTAGCTGCCCTTTCTAGACCTTACTCAGACCTAATTAGGTCTCTCTTGCTTCTATTTACATAGTCATCCTGAAACCATACTTAGAAGTATCTTACAGGTAAAAAACCTTTAAAATGTCTTAATACACATTATTTATAAAATATTGAGAAAATTTTGTGACTTTTGACTAGTAAAATCTCAAGATATTCATGTTTTCATCTAGAAATCCTAGGTTAGGTCTATGTAGGCTTGTACATGGCTGAGACCTTTCAAAAATAAATATGTTAAAAATATCACCTATCTTCACACTTTAAAGAACTTAAATAGTTACTTACTAACCCTATATAACTTCTCCAATCATTCAAATATCTCCACCAATATCTAAACTCCTCTAATCATTCACTTTGATAGAAATATGGCTTGTTGATAGGGTTCCATAGGGTTTGTAGTCCTTACAATAAAGTTATCTATCTCTCCAAGTATTACATAAGTCTAAAAATTGTCATAAATTTTCAATACATCCTATATAACCTTACTTATGCGTTTCAAATTCTTTGGTTGGCTCAAATTAAATTTACACCATTATGTCTTCCCTTAAGTGTTTTAACTCTCCAGACAAACTGAGAGCTTACTAATTACCTTAAATGGATTTGGATGATATTTATGGAATTTATAACACTTTCATAGGGTCTAAACATGTCTAATACAACCTCTCTAATTACATTTTAATCTTGAAAATACTCCCAAACATCATAGACTTACTTTTCTTGGACTGATTGTGACACACCACATAGAATACTCAAGTTGTAGGGTTTCAAATGACCTACAAAGAAATATATAATAAATAAAATATTGAAAATGGTTAAAACACATTAAAATTTCCCTCTTACCATGTTTTATCTAATGAACAAGTTTCAAATTTGTTATTTCTTCACACTTTTTGACTGTCTCTTATAGACAGAGAACTCACCAACTGTCACCTTGAACCCTTGTTCCTATTGATATCAAACACATAGATATATGCATGAAAAAATTATTAAAATTATGGTTCTAATCATAAATATAACATGTATATGAACACACTTTACTTTATAAGTTTCTTTATTCATTAGTCTATAACATTTAATGAATATACATAAGATTCTTGTGTCAATCCTACAAGACACCAATCTTTGTAAACTTACATTAAAATATTCTATTCCCAAAAGTTTGAAGGATTTAAACACATTAAATTGCATCAAAAAAACAACATAAATATAAATATATAAAAATATATGTTTCAAACATGTTATCTTTCATTGTTTCCTTCTCTTTACATTGTCAATAGTGTCACCATGGACAGAGTACATGGTTCTTCATTTTTTTTACTTATTCCACACTCTCCTCCATACCTATATCTCCTTCTACCTTCTAATAGACTCCTTCAACCAATATAACACCTTTATACTCACAAAAAATATATTGTATTCCCTTTCTACATACAAGGTAACTACTTTCTTAATAACTACCTTTTACAACAACTACCTTGACATGGTAATTTCATTTAAGACTCTTAGGATATGTCATTTTCCTCATAACATGCATGTGAAACACCTTCCTACACCCACCTAGATTCATTTATGACCTTTTTAAACATTTTATAACATGAAATTCTTATCATTTACACAAAATACTCCTAAACAGACTAACACAATTCAAATATTCAAAATGCCCATTTTGGTGGGAAAATGCCAAAGGGATACCTAAGGACATCTATAGAATCTTCTAAATACTCAATCCCATTCTAAGGGATGCAATGAGACCAAACACACTTACTCATGACTAACTTTACATAGTTTTTCTTGATGCTCCTGCATCACTATATGTGCCACCACTTGTAGCCTTGTAGTGGAATTACCTAGGGTGTTCAGTGTATGCAACCCATGGTTAATCAATACCTATGTGAGATAGTTAATTTATTCAAGGGTGCCCATGTATGTACTATGATTCATGACTATGTGCATTTTTTGGTGGCTTTGGTCCTATTTTGCATAGGTCTATCAAAGAGGACTCACATCCCCTACCTTGAGATGCCCTAATGTCAAAATATTTTAGCATTTATTTGAGAACAAACTCACAATTAAACATTTGAAAAAAAAATAGTGATACCTCTTTTTTATTTCATGGAGGCTCATAAAACACCATCCACCAACTGTCATAAAATTTTATTCTTATATATGCATTAATACACTAATAAATGTTAATGTGTTTGTAGCTCATTGGTGGTGGTTGGATGGTTCCAAGTATATGAAACAAAGCACATTTTTTTTATTTTTTATCATTTAATTTTGTAATGTTCTCATGTGATAAATTATTAGAATAATAATGTTATAATATTCCCTTTGATGTTCTCTTACATCAAGTTGGGAATTGGCATTTTCCACTTCATTATAAATGTCCTAAAATGTATCAATAAGTTAATTACATGCTATGTTTTTTGATGACTCACATAAACTATTAATGATAATTTATCATTTTTGTCACTTTGAATTATAACATTGATATGATTATGATTCTATTGTAAATGGATCTTGATCATCATAAGGGGATAAATCTAAGAGACTGAAGGCCAAAATATCTCCTCAATATGCACTCATACCATTAGGTTATCAAATGTTGCAAAGATAGAATAATGAAGAAAGTATACATCTATCATATACATTATGTTCTTATCAAAATACAAAGAGATATGAGAGGTATAAATATTTTGTGCAAGAGCAAGCTTCCACTTCCCTATTTGTCCTACTAAAAGTGGCATACAGTAATATGTGGAATTTATAAGTGATATGAACATCAAATTCTCACCTATCCTATTATAATCCTAAATGAGTGTGACTAAGACCACATTCAACATAGATAAGGTAACCCAAGTTAAAATTAACATTATTTCATGTATAATAATGCATCACCCCCCCTTAAGTGAAAATTAGGGAGGCCTGTATAAAATAAAAAGACTAATAATCCTCTTAAAATAGGTCTTAACAACTAGGCTTGATGAGGTAACCATGTACAATAATTACACATTAGATAAAATGAGATACACTACAAGGGTATCTAGAAAATAGAAAATAAACCTCATAAGTGATTGAAGGCAATGGAATATGAAACAAGGTGTCTAAAGAATCAATACCAAAATCAATTAGTACATCATAATACTGAAGGAGTACAGGTTAATCCATCATAAAATGTACAATTGGTGGGTTGATCCACCAATGAAGCACACAATAGGTGGTTTGATCCATTAAAAAAAGGTGCAAGTAAATGGTCAATTAGTGAGGAACTAAAAAATTCACAAGTTATTAAAATCCATAATTTAGTCATTAAAGAACTGATAAATATTATAGATCCTAGAAAGTAATACTACCAAGTAAAGTGTCAAAAATTATGAAGGAGTACATTAAACTAAAATTCCATCCACTGAAAAAACTACTTTATGTAGATTTTGAGTATGTTCCAAAGAATCTACTCATAACACCCAAATTAATGTAGTATAACATTAGTTACTTCCCCCCATACCACCCCCCCCCCCCCCTCGCATAATGTTGAATGGGCAGAGTAGATGAGATGAAATATTTGTAGTATAGAAATCAATCCAATAAAATGATTTTAAATTTTTAAAATTAGTAAGAACAAAAAATAATACCTAGTGTAATTTCTGAAATCCTTAGAAAGCTTGGATTGAGTACATTTTTAGAAATTAAAATGATTTTGAAAACCTCATAAGGGTTGACACAAAAATGCTCTGGCATGAAAAAATACATACCCATTATAATTTTGAATATCCCAAAAGGGTTGGCTTGAGTATAGATTTGGCAACGAAATTAATTTTTAAAACCCAAAAAGGTTTTTCATATAAATGCTCTATCTTAAAAAATACTTGGTAGGAAATTTTGAAAACCCCAAAAGGTTTACACATAACTAT